>ML824333.1:83496-98991 GCA_009831015.1 Picea engelmannii | reverse complement strand
TTTCTTAAAAACTGATTTTAAAATTGCTTGAGAAAATCAAAACAGCCTTAACCAATCTATCAGACTTTGTTTGATTTCATTCAAATCAAGATAAAGTGATTTAAATATTTAAAAAAAGGGAATCTTGCGTTAGCTTAGAATGCAGATCTAACCTGAAAAAGGAAATAGTTGCCAGAGTACATTATAATATATGTATAATAACCTTATAGATATCACATATATTGCTTCAGTTCCAGCAAGCCTGTTCACTACCCCGATGAAGTTATCTAATTTCCATATTGAATTTCCTTTCACCACTTCAATCAATAATTTTGTATTTAAATGTCGAGATGAGGGAAATCATTGAATGAATTTCCTTTCATCATTGCCTTTTGGACTAGATGGGAGTAATTATTAAGTAATTTTCTTTCACCATCTGTCTTATATTTTAAAACATGAAGTGGGGGCAATCAATTTGTATATAACAAAATATACCATGGATGATATCAACTTATATTTTAGAACTATAGGTATATTAACTCACTTTGATTACTCTGGAGTAATCCTCTTCTAACTATCAAAACACCTTCGCTTACCAGGAAGTTTTCATGGGGAATTTTATTTTTCAGGGACTTTTCTTCAGCAAATTTAATCAGTTTAAGTATGATAAAAGGACTAAATAAATTAGGCTTAACTCAAACATACTTTGAATTTCAATTAAAGTCAGTAATATCATTATAATTATTTCCTTTTCTCAAGTCAAAAACTTGTTCTTAAGTTTTCAGAGTTAAAGTGAAGCTCTTTTTCCTTTTTTGCAGATCAGGAAGAAAAGTTCTTTTTATAATTTTTTTTTTCAACGTATAATTTTGTAACCCTTTGACTGTAAATCAGGTGACAATATTAATGCATATGAAGCTTTTGACAAATTCACTAATATCTTCTTGAAAATCTTAACTTGGGTTAGCAGGACGAAAGCTCATACCTCAGATTTTTTCTATATTTTCAGCTAAGCAAACTGTTAGCTTATCACCTATTTTGAGAGATATTCAATGCGATTATTGATTCCTGCTAGATGTTATCACTTTGTTATCAGCCTGTATCCTACAATGAGACGGATCATGAAAAATGTCAGGAACTCTTTGCTGATTGGAAACCTACTTATTGCATATTTATATCTATCTATCTATCTATCTATCTATCTATATAATGAAATCAACTAACCTATTTCTATTTACAATGAAAATAAAAACTTACCAAAAGGACATAAATTATAACAAAAAGTGAAAAACCAAACCGGTATGTACAATGAGAGTTTGGAACTGTATTATTGCATAAAATGCTTGAGGTAACGCCCATTGATATGGGCGTTAAGAATCTTTCCATCAAGATTTTCTAACAAAAACACATTCTTTCCTTCAGAGGCTGAAATTTTGTAAGGTCCACACCAAATCTAGTCAAACTTACCATGCTTCACCATGTCTTTTTTCCTGGATTCCCACTTTAAAACCAAATCACCAGGGAGAAATTCCCTATCTTTAGATTTTTGGTCAAACAAGGCTTTCATGTTATCTTGATACTTCTGTATTTTCTCATCTACTTCATCCCTATTTTGTTGAACTTCAATCATTTGATTTATTCTTCTGGTGATGTCGTTTGGTTCTTCTTTTGAGTCTTGCCAGAGTTTCATTACAGGCAGCGCAAGATTTATGGGTAAAACAACGTCAGTACCATACACCATCTGGAATGGGGACATTCCGATAGATCTTTTTGTGCCTATTATGTTAGCCCATTAAGCATATTTCAAATGTACATGCCATGATTTCTTATTTCTGGTCAACATTTTTTTAATTATGGTTATCAAGATCTTGTTTAATGACTTGGCTAATCCATTGCCCTATGGATAGTAAGCTATAGAATGTCTTAGTACAATACTGTATTTTTGACAAAAAAATATCATGGCCATGGATTTGAATGCTTGAGCATTATCAGTCACTATTTTCCGTGGACAGCCAAATCTTGATAGAATGTTCTCTTCCAAAAAATTGATCACCATTGCATCTGTTGCATTTCGCATGGGAATGGCTTCTACCCATTTGGTAAAATAATCAGTGGCAGTCAAAATCCACTTATGTTGAGTGCTAGAATGTGGATTTATTTCACCAATGAAATCAAGGTCCCATTGTTGAAACGAGGCTTCATCTTTGAATGGAACCAGAGGTAGTGCAATAATCTTTTGCTTTCCTGTGAACAATTGACAGGGATTACAAGATCTAACTTTAGCGTTCACATCATTGAATAATTTTGGCCAATAATATCCATCTCTTAGGATTTTGTAGGCCGTTTCTCTCCATGTGTGATGTCCTCCACACACTCTTTCATGAAATTCATTTATAACTTTTTCTATTTTATTTTCTACTAAACAACCCAGTAATAAACCCAGAGGATCCTTCCAGTATAGTTTTCCATCTACAATGCAATATTTTACTGCATGTAACTTCAATGTTCTAGATTTAGATGAAGTTAAATCACTGGGGCATTGAAGATTCAGAAGATATGAAACATTTTCACTATACCAAGCTGAAGAAGAGAATTTTTCAGAAATTTCGGTTGCATGTGCAGTAACATCAAATTCATTTATATCTAAAAATCCCTCAACTTTTTACAGATGATTTATTTCGAGTGCTTTAAAATTTGATTCAACTAATAGCTTAGCTAAAACATGATCTTTAATAAGTTTGGTCAGTTTTACTTCCAGATCAAACTCTTCGATTTTAGCAAGCCATCGGCCCATCCTTCCATCGCTATCAGGTTGAACCAATATATCTTTAACATAATTGGTGGGTACATATGTGATTATTTTAGAGTGTAGTACATAGGTTCTAAAATATTTTAAGGCTTTCACCATTGCGTAAGCTTGTTTTTCCAATATATCATATTTGAGTTCATCATCTCTGAGAATTTTTCTAAAGAATGTGATTGGTTGCTTGAAACCCTCATCATTTTTTTGTAATAATACAACCACAATAGTATGTTCAGAAGAAAATGAAAAAAATAGGAATTCTTTCATGTAATCTGGACTTGCCAGTACTGGTGCTTCACCTATAACCTTATTAATACATTGAAATGACACTTTGGATTTGTTTGTCCACTTGACCTCACTGTACTTCTTGAGCATATCTGTAATCAGTTTTACAATTTTAGCAAAATTTTGGATAAATATACTTAAAAAATTAATTTTTCCTAAAAATGACTAAATTTCTTTTCTATTTCTAGGAATATTGATAGTATCTATAGATTCAACCCTTTTCGGGTCGATTTTAATTCCATCTCGAGATACTATGTGACCCAAGAGCTTAGATTCCTACACTGCAAAGTGAGATTTCTTGGGATTTAAAGACAAATCGAATTTCTCAAACGTTTGTTTGAGGTGTACCAGATGTTCTGCATCAGACTTAGAAAACACAGTTAGATCATCAAGGTAAATGAAAATGAACTTATCTCTTTCACCGACAAAAGAGATGTCCATAGCTCGTTGAAAATTTGTTCCTACATTCATTAAACCGAATGACATTTTATCATACATAAAGGTGCCCCATGGGATGGTGAAAGTAGTTTTCTCTGTATCATCTTCATGGACTACAACTTGGTTATAGCCTGAAAATCCATCAATCATAGACATTCTATTAGCCCCTACTACCTTTTCCAACACGTGATCCATTTTATGTAATGGATAATTATCTTTGAGTGATGATATGTTTAGATTTCTGAAGTCCACGCACAGTCTGATTTCACCGTTTTTATTCTTGATCGGAACTAGGTTAGCTACCCACTCGGAGTACCTAAGTGGGACAATGATATTTTCATATAGAAGTTTCTTTACCTCTTTTTCTATCACTGGCAGTAATATAGGATTTATTTATCTATGCTTTTTCCTGAATGGTTTGACACCCGGCTTCAGAGGAATTTTGTGTTCAATTATGGTTGTATCATAAGTTCTTAATTCATCATAGGACCAAGAAAAAACATATTTATATTGTTTAAGAAACTCATCATATTTACTTTTTATTTCAGGAGGAAGGTATTTAGATACTTTTACCAACCTAGGAGTTTCCTTGGTGCCTATATCACAGTCTTCCACTTCTTCTCGCTGAGGATGTAAAGTAGACTTTAAGGGAATGTCATCATGATTAAATAATATATCCAAGGGAATCAGACCTTTGGGGATCTGATTATTTTTTAGTATGAGCATACGATGATTAGCAATATTATATTGAAACTCTTGAGGGTCTTCTCCTTTCTGCATAATCCATATACGGTCATTCTGATTTTCTTGGTCAATATGTGTTTCAACAAAATCATCCACCATTTCTAGGAATTGTCTTATTTGTTCATCATCTTCAAAAACCTATCAGTGTTGTATATTTTTTGGTATTGAAGGTCTATGCCTCATTTATATATGGTATTTTAGTTTGAAAACAATAGGGGGTAAAAAGGTTGAAGCTTCTTTGGGTAATGAATCTGCCTGTTGATTTTCTGTTCTGGGAATGTAGTGAATATTAACCGATAAGAAAACATTTTCAATCAGGTCCCAGGCACAATTTCTATAAGACCTTAACCTTGGGTGTTTATCCTAGTACTGACGATTTATCTATTTTATAATTAATTCTGCATCACCATAGACTTCCAAGTTTTTAATTTTCAACTTCCTAGGAGCTTCTAATCCTAAAACTAGGGCTTCATATTCGCATACATTATTAGTGTAATCAATGTCCCACTATAACCTGTAAGAGAAAGGGATAACAAACCCGATTCCAGGTTCCACAAACAACACTCTATCTCTGGCTCCTTCACAAGATGAAGCACCATCGAAATACATTTTCCAAAATCCAGTATTATATACATCTTTATTTGGTTTTTCTATTTTTTCTTTTTCTGTACAATCTTTTTCTGTACATTCTTTTTCTGTACATTCTTCTAAATCATCATCTATTGATAAAATACAGTTTCCTAAATCTTGATCTGCGATATAAACAGGGTAGTTATTCGGATTCAGTGGATCACTTACTATAAATGCTAGCCTTTTTTCTCTATACAAGCGGGTGAACTGTCCGTCGAAGAGTAGGATTGTAGAGTAGGTCATATCTAGTTGGAGGGATCCTCCAAGTTTATCACCCCAAGACCTGGATAACAACATGCCATACTTTGGAGGTATATCTGCAACAACCACATCCATCAAAACAATTTTTACAGGAACCTGCGACTAACGACTAAATATTTAATCATACCCATACATTTGACTTTTCATGAATCAAAAAAATATAGATCTCCATATGGTCGAGTAATTTCGAGACCTAGTTTATCCATAATACCTTTGGGCATCACATTGTGAGAATCTCCAGAATCCAACATGCAATTATGAAGCAAACTATCATGTACATTTAACATAATATAAAAGAGATCTACGGTATCTATGGCACCTTCAAAGTGTGGACCAAAGATTATATCCGGTTATCATCTTCCAAATTTATAATGTCGGCATGACTTTAAATATCTGAAAAGTTTATCATTTTGGAAATTTTTTCCCTGTATGTAGGGTTTTTTTCTAGTTCGACCAGAGGTACAGGGATCTTGATTTTATTAATCTCATTCTCTAGATTAAAACTTCCCACTGTCTTATTGACTTCTCTAGTTTGGGTTTCCATTTCCCTTTTTTATGATTTATTAATTTGTGTTTCTTTTGTTTCGGTTGTTGTTGTTTCTACTATGGGAATTTATGTTGTTCTTTTATTAACAACTGGTGTTTCCACTGCCTTTGTCTTGGTAGATTGTATGTCAACGGCCTTGGTTTTGTCAGTAGCCTTATTTTTCACAGTCTGTCTTTCAACAGCCTTTGGAACTGCCTCGTCTATTTCCCCTCTCGGTAAGATTTTCTTCAGTGGGGCAGTTGTGACATTTCTATTTCTAGGCCTTAGATTATATTTCTGTTGGATCTTGACCATTATGTTATCAGAGATTCCTTGATAACCAGAATCATTTGTAATATTCACACTCTCATTGTTATTAGACCAACCTTCTGCGTTTGAATATTTTTCATAATCTTGTCTCGTCAAATAAAGTTCCTAACAATCATCGCCAAGATTATTGATATCCTCCTCGAACTCCTCAAAACTTTGCATATCTTCTCCTCCTATAAAATTTTCATTCTTAAAGGGGGATTGAATCTTTTGTTCTTCATTATTAATTTGTCTTTGTTGTATTTGGGTATTACGATTCCTTTTGAAATCCTTTTTAGGGAACTAATCATTCTTTGATTGGTCCAATTCCACTCTTGAGATTTTATTCAACAATTCTTTGATTATTTTATCCATGTCGTCCATTTTATCTTCCGAGGATATTCCAACTCCGGAGGGTCCTCCTTGTTCCCTGAATTGCTTGGTTTCTTTGTTTCTCATTTCAATTTTATCTTTGTACTTCCCTTATGCCATCATGTTTGACTCAATTTCCATGGCATCATCCTGCATTTTGGTGAGATCGACAGATCTTCTTTCTCTCAACAACAAAGAAAAATCGAGGTCAAAAGCCCTGGTGTAGGTTACTTTTGCAGAAGGTTGGGAAGGTTTGACTTCATCCAGAATATTGTTATATAATTTATTAAATCTTTGAGTAAATTCAAGAGCTATTTCCAAATTTTTCTTTCCTAAAGCTCCAAACTCGGTTAGATAGTAAAGGTGATCTTTTCTCTCTCCCCATTGTCTGAGAAAGTTGCTTTCTAACTCATCATATGATCCTATGGAACCTGCCAAGAGTCCTCGGAACTAGGTTCTCACTTTTCCTTCAAATGTTTGAACTAGGAGTATTGAATAAACATATTAATGTTCAAGGCCAAGGATATCAACAATTTGATCGAAGAAATTAATGTCTTCAGTCGCGGTTAAATCCCCCTCTCTTGTGAATTTTGACATGTTTTTCATTTAATTTTCAGGTAAATCATGGAGAGGGACCGGGAGGACCAAAGGAGCATACCTAGTAGCTACTTTGGGAAAAATTCTAGGGGGCGGGGGTGGTACTTGACCACCTCCTCCTCCTCCCCTAGAACCACCACCACCTACGACACCACCTCCAACACCACCTCCTCCAGCCACAACCATTGATAATTTGGAGGGTGAAACTTGGAGATTATAGAGAATACTTTTAAATATGTGTGGTGACCATTTGGTTGCGTCTGGATAAAGAAGAATGGTTTTAGGGAACTGACCTTTGGGGGACAGGAAATATGAAAAATAGGGAACTGGAAAATGAGGACTGGTTTCTTCGGACTCACAAGATGTGTATACAGGAGAAACAATAGGAGTCGAGTCAAGGTGAAAAATATATTCTTCTAAACTTTGAGGGTTTGGAAGCTGAACTTTGGGAATCGATGAAATTTCAATCAAAGTAGGAAGTGAGATATATATTTTACCTCTATTGGTAAAGGAGACAGTTGGAAAAGTCTCGGCTTTAAACTCAGGTAAAACCAACTCATGTTCTAGGGTTTTGATTCTACCGATATAAGTTTCTCTGAAAAGGAGTTGGGTGGAACCTTCGTGTGAAGATAAAAGCTCAAGTAGACCCTTAGTATTTGACTACGTGGATTTGGGTTGATAAATATTACTTGTTGATGAAGTAGTCTATTTAAGGTATCTTCTTGGTTTCAAATTTTTTCAGGATCGGATACAGGAGAGGCATGTTTATTGTCCATATTTTTTCTAGTATTTTTTCGATTAAATACCAACTTATTAGTTGTGGAGTCACCAAGTGAAAGATAAAATTAGCCTTTTAAAGTATTCAATATTTGTTCACTATCAAAGAGAGAAACTTACCAATGTCATTCTACCAGGGAAAAAATAACTTCGAATCTCCGTCCCCGGCAACAACGCCAAAAAGATGTTGTTCCCGAGTTTATACTTAAGGCTCACAAGATAATGTCAAGAATCACAAACTAAAGAGAGTTTTTAATATGAAAAGAGGATCAATACTTTAAGGAAAAAGAAGCTATGGCTGATTCCTGGGTTGTCGTTTCCTAGCTTCCCAATGTTCACAGATGCTTATATCTCGTTCAATCTTAGCCCGGGTATTGGCGGTCTCCAAGATAGTATTAAACAAGGTTAAAGTAATGTTGGTATAATCTTGAAGGCCCGATTCAATATTAGGTTGTCTTGCAATAGGTACAGTCATGGAGAAAGGAAATGGTTGAAGGGTCTATTGTTTTTAATATTTTCTTTTTCTATTTCAATTGAACAAGAAAAGTTCCTAAAATTAAATTAATGGTAAAATAGCTCAGAGGTTTTTTTTTCGTATCTGAGTTAAATTTGAAGATAATGAATGTAATGAGAGAAAAACATAAATCTGTTAAACAAATGAAGGCATCAATCACAAAATAATCTTACTCTGCTACAAAAGAAGAAAATAGATGACATAACCTTTAATGAAGCATAAAATGTAGCAATCTGACTAACTCACAAGTCTTGTATTTTCTAATAGCAAACACAAACAAAAATCTGTAAGTAATCAGATAACTAAATGAAACATATAACCACAATAGAAGTTTTACTAAGTTGTGATTAGGCATTCATCAAAGACATATGAATATAGATGCTGGAATATGAAAGAACAGAAGAACACATAACTCAAAATTGACGAAATATGGAGTCTCTAGTCTACACTTGTATTAATTCTCAAAAAGGAGAAATTTCTCTGTTACAATCGGCCAAAAGAAACCTTGATTTAGTATTTTGAAAATATATTTATACAAGTGATTCTCAACCCTAGGCGGTTGGACATCTCGTTATTTCTAGGTAATGACGGTTACAAAATGAAAACTGAAACCGTTTCACTTGGTTTTTCTCTATCTCTCTCTCATACTGGCAAAAACAGATATGAACATGTTACTTCATTGATCCTTTGAAGTACTCCCTTTTCCTCGCTCAAGACATTTGACACACCTTCTTAGAAATTGTACTACTAGTCTAGAAGGTTCTGTCACATCTTTTGCTTCAAAAATATACAACTTCTATTGTAATTGTGGCAACCTATCTTCTATCCTTTTATCTTCAGAAATCATCGACTGTAGCTGTAAATTTGGCTTTACCATCCATCTATCTATTTGATCTACCTCTAAGTTTTCTTGGAGGTCAATTTGATTCTTTACAATATTGATTTGTCCTAGTGTTTCAAAATCGTCATCCTTTCTGAGGCCCAGTGCTTCTTTGCTAAGCAAATGGAAAACCTCTTCACAATCTAATCTTATTTCCTTGGTCATTCTTTTACTCTCGGATATATTGGCCTCCCATATATTTAATATTATATCACCTCTGACATGTTCTTCAACAGTGAATCTGGGAGCTGCAACTATTTCTTCTCTAGCTGATAACACGACCGCCTCTTGAAAAGTGATTCGGGCTGCAGTAGCCTCCTTTTCTCTGAAACCAATATTTTCCAATGATTGGTTTACTTCCTAAAAGTGATCTTGGATGATACCTATCTTAGAAAAAAGGCTCTGTTGTGCTATTTCTAGTTTCTTTATCACTTCCAATGCTTGATCTTGAAATAGTGCTATAACCACAACCATTTTCTCAGTGGAACTAACCTTGCCTTGTAATTGTTTTATCAACTGATCTTGCTGGATAATCTATCTTTTGCTCACTTTCATCTTCTTATGTGTCTCATCAAGACTAGACTTGAGTAGTTGGATTTCTTGTTTGTCAATAGCTCTAGCTTGTTCCATTCCTTTATTGACTTCTTCTTTGACATTCTTTTCTGCATTCTTTATTTGATTTTGCAACAGAATTATCGTTTGATTCCTCTACTTTAGTCTTTCCTTCAGATTATCGACTGAGAATAGGTTGGCTATTACAAAAGGTCCCAAAGAGCCTGATACCTATGTAGCAAAGTCTTCCTCTTACAAATTTTGTCCATCCAATAATACTTTGTTCTTTTTTACCATTGTACCCTCTTTCTGGTGCATTTCTTTCTTCACCACATATTTCCTTTTCTTACTAAATCGGTAGGAGGTATTTCTTCAATAGGGATTAGCGTGAGATCTCCTATGAATATTACCTCTGTGTTAGAGTTTCCTCTAGTGAATTGTAATGGCGTGACAACCTCAATGGGGTTACCGATTTCTGTAGATAATTATTTTCCGACTTCATATGTAGTTGATTTCTCTGACGAAGATAGTGGTCTATCTTCTCCTTTATTTATTAATGTCTCTGATTTCTCTTTTTCCTGGTCATAAGATATCTCTGTCACCGAGATATATTTTTTTTGAGTCAAGATTTCAGGATTCTATGGGTTTTATGGGGCTTCTTGTTTGCTAGAGCTTCCAACTTCTGGGTTCTGGTCCTCTGTTTTCTGTGTAGCAGGATACATTGGATTTTCCCCTTGTAATACTTTCAGAAGGCTACTTATTCGGTTTTTTTGGAAATTGTAAAAATTAAACATTTCCTCAGGTGGTAGGGCTTGAACTCGGTTCAAAACCTCTTGGTAAGATATCACCCCTTGGAACACTTCATCCCAAGGGGATTCTTCACATTCATACTTTTTAAGATTGCAACTATCCATATGGTTACCCACATCCCTCTATGGATCATGTTTCTTAAATTCAATGTTAACTAGTTTTATTTCTTATAAGGCCGCAACCTCCACTTTGGAGTGGCCTAAATCCGATAAATAAAATGCACCAATCTGTAAAGGAAAAGATGGCCATACATTTTTCTGCATTGCATTGAGTTCTTTGTTAATCCTGTCGAGTACAGTTTGTCGTGTGACCTCACGGCACACCAGTCGGTCTGGTAAAAATTGTGGTAAAGCGTATGGGGGAACCGAACAATCAAAAACTATGATGTAAGAGAAGTGCTCCTTGATATACCAGTCTGCCACTTTATCCAGGTTAGCCATAACTGTGTCTGAAATTCTAGGAGGTGGGTGACCAAAAATAACAGTATGCATCGACACCTCTACCCAATTACAAATTTTGTAAAGCAATCATTTTCCTTGTCTTCCCAAAGTTTTGAATGATAAATATGAATTGGTTCCACGCTTTTTGGAGTCCAGCTCCAGCCCATTAGCGGGAAAGGCATCATGGAATAGATGGCATCCATAATATAAGATGACATGTAAAATGAGGTTGGTTGACCCTTGGATTTTTTTGCCTGATACTCTGTAATTTCACTGGCTAGATTATCCGAAAAAATCTTGACGCAGTCGAAAGAATAACCTTTCGGCGTAGTGTGTATAATGGGTACCCATTGTTGAAATAAATGGTTTGTGTTCTCTTTTCCATAAAGTATGCACATAATCATGGCTATATACATGAACTGTGGTTGTAACGATGAGATTGAGTATATGTCATGAGAATCAACTCTGAATATTTTGGGACGTGAGGACCAATCCTTGATCAAGTCAGAAAGATTCTTTCCATATTGATCACACTCCTTCTTTCTAAAAGCTTCTAGAAAACTGGCTTTATAAGTGAAGTTCGATGTTGAAGAAATCTTATAAATCACTTGTATGTGTTCCGGCCTAAATGACCTAACAACTACCTTCTGAGAATTAAAAATATTTCTTGTTGGGATATCCACATGATCTAGTGCCCATTTAATCGTGTCATTGCAGCATAAAATACTCAGCCTTTTTGATACCTTATGCATCTCTGTATGGGTGATAATTTTGTATTTGAGAGACATGTCCTCCCTTTCATTGTCACTTGAGTCATCAGGACAATTTGCCAGTTCGTTTTGTAAGATGTTGAATACATACATCCAGGTTTTGATCGTATTGATACTTCTGGGTGAGGTGTCAAAGATAACCTATGAACTCTGTCTTGAAATCTCACTAGTTTCTTTAACATATTTTCGTGGCAGCATGGTAGAAATTCCTAAAAAACCTGTTACTTGCCACAAAAAATGCACATGACTGAGTCTCCTACTAAGCAAGCTCTACCAAAATGCGATAGTAATTGAAAATGAAGAAACCTTTCTTGTCTTAGACGCCTCGACCTGCATATAACTTCACTGAAAACACATTTAATTCTTTTAATAAAAAGATTTTGGCATTAAAACAAGATCATATTCGAAATCATTTCTTCAGGCTGATCATTTAATAACATTAATGGTTGATTTTTGTGATAGGAAAAACAAGTTGAAAACACCCATATTTAAATTAGCATCAACTCAACGGTAAAATAAAAGTGTTTTATTTTGTTAATAAACCAAGTTTATGCATTAATTAATTATTTTTAACCTTAATTCATTTCGGGGTTTCAGGTTAACCTATTTCATTTCAAGCTATAAATCTCGAATCGCGAAATCGCAATTGATTAATTAATATTAATAATGTTTTAACATTTATAAATAATTGCGATTAATTGATGATTTCGCAACTTCGCATATCGGGGTTTTGAGTTATCGTTTGAGGCAGGAATACTGAAAAACATAGTAGCGATAAGGTTAATTATCATTAATCATTTGATTGTTTAATTAACTGGGTTTAACTGAACCTATTTTCACGACTTCACATATCAGGGTTTTGGAGTTCATTATATTTCTAACTGTTTGTATTGCAAAACCTCGAAACCTGATACTTTGAAAGCTATCTTAGTGCTTTGAATTTTTAAAAAAAATAAACGGCGGCTCCATAACTTGAAAAGACTTTAGACCATTGGATTAATCATAATACTTTATTGACAGTAGTATTCAAAAGCGCATTTCTCCTTATTTAAACAAAATGAAAATTTTAAAGTCTAATGCTTTTCAGAAAAATATATATGTTTCAACACCCATGACAAATTCAAAGACATAATCTTCACAGAAAATGAACAGGACTGGGACAAGGTGGTGGTGTAGATGGCTGATCCAAAAATGACCAAATTCAGAGCCATGAGTCTGGACGAACAAACAACAACCATAGAACAATCGTCTCAAGAGTCCCTTAGAGCCAGAGAAGAAATAATAGTGGTCGAAGTAGCCATTCCCCAGGTAGCTGCCGAAGTAGCAAAGATTCCCCAGGTTGCCCTGATGCAAGGTAGAGGTCTCCCCATGGATCAGGACGTGTGGGAATGGGGGTTACTCATGTTATAAAATGTGCAACGGATAATTGATCTGCTGCAAGCTGACCCAGACCTCATAAATATGATAAGGCTCCCTGCCGACAACCTGGATTAAATCCAGATGGGCCCAAGCGGCCCTGAATTCATAGAAAATGATGAAATTACTGGGTTAGATGACCCTGAATTCACAACGCCACTGGTCGAATCATCGACAGGTGTTTCAGCTTAACTAGAGATAGCTAGAACATTAGGGAGGACAAGTGCGTCAAACCCCTTAAGTGAGATCATAAAAATATATGATGATGATGAGAGCCTGGAGGTATCCCTTGTGACCCCCGTGCATATCGAAGAGGAAAAGAAGCCAGAGAAGACATCTTCCCCAGTTCCCGATTCTTAGATTCAGGGGATCCCACAAAATGAACAAGAAGGCGAGAGTGTCTTGGACACTAAGCTAGCCAATGCAATGGAAACACAAACAGACAGTATGAAATGCAGGCCAAGGTTGTGTGGAAAAAATGAAGAAGTTTCGCAGTAGCGAATCGACGTCTCCATGACTGATTATCAAGTAAGTACCAAGCCTACCCCTGATGCCTCAATTCAAATTAGTAATCAACTCCTCGATGAGAGACAAAAAAAATCCGAACCTTCAAAACAGAGGGAGGAAGTTCAAGGACCTGGTATTGAACAAATATATACCATCGGGAGTCTGGGGAATACACTCACCTGGGGGGATCAAAAAATTCCTGAACCTGTGGACGAAGTAGCCGACATACATGCCATTGCTTATGATCTAAAGATGAAAGCTATCATTTAGAGAACCAACAATAAGAGGAGGATCACTCTGTATCGCTCCATCCTAATCACCACAGAGGGAAAGCTGATCAACACCGAGCATGCTAAGACATCCGAACTCATCAGTGTAGGGATGTCGATCATGGATTCCACCCTAGATAGAGCTAAAAGAGATGAAGAGGAGTTGGTTGCTTCTCTAAAGGAATTGGAACATTTGCACCACTTGGAGAAATACTACTAGGACACCACAAAGGCTGCGGTGTACCTAAGGAGAAAATTAAAGGAAGCCTACAAGAAGTTTACAGATGAACGACACCTATTCACTGCAAGGGTAGCTGAGCTTTAGGAAGACACCCTCATGACACTTGCGACGTGCAAAGATATGGAGAGGTGGTACGAGAAAGTGCAACAAGCCATGGAAAGAATCAAATATATGAATGTTGTGCAAAAGGGATGAGACGACGAAGAGCACGACATTCGGGTGCTAATGGAAAGTAGCATCGATCGCATAAGGAAATTGACTGAGTATTAGGTTAAAATGTCCTAGGAACCCCATCGAGAAATTCAAGAAAAATGGGCCATGTGCGAGAAAATCTCGATCAAGATCAATCAGGTAATGAAATATATCAGACTCCCCGAGTTTGGCACACACGATGACTTTGTCGACTTGCGCAACATAGTCAAGTCGCATGTTGACCAAGAATCATCATGGGCCGAAGAAATAGCAAAGGTGATAGACACCACGCCAGGATAGGTGCGATATTTTATGGAGCACCCGGTCAAAGATCGAGCTATGTTGCAACAGTTAAGTACCAGTATAGTCAAGTATCGGGCACAAGAAATGGAGATAAGAGAGGTTTACCTAGCCCCAATAGAACAATATATATTCTTGTATGCCAACACATGCGAGGATCTCTTCATAAAGTGGTCAGAGTACGAGAAGAGACACCCACTTAGGTGATATCTTGAGATGACTCTTAGAAAAACTGATAGAAGAAGGCGCCATGTGGCAATTTTGTTTTACTTAGTTGCACTTTAGTATTTATTTTTAGTTAATAATATGTTATAAATAGAAGGATCGACCTATTAACAAAGGTCGATGGTTTCTTCTATGACCCTCATTTTTGTTTTTGTTAAGAACTATTTCGGATTTGCCTTTAATTAAGAAGTCCTTTCTAGGACCAGAGACAAGTTGTATTTTCATCAAATGCGTGCATGATTGGATGTGGAGAATAATTATTTCTTATTTCGTCTCATGAATGAATGTTGTAACAAGTAAGAGCTACTAAATCTATTGATAAGTTATATGATGCAATGTTTTAGAGTTATTTTCTTTAATGGCGAAGATAAGTTGTTGTGTTATTATGTGATGGGTGATTAGAGTTGAGTGAATTATTTTACTTGCTATTGTTTATCGCATGCATGTTTTTCTTCTGATATATTGTATCTTGGTCAGTAATTGGAATATGTTAAGAACCAAACATCAATATAGCATAGAAAACCTCAGGAAAATTAATCAACGCCTTGAAAAAGAGATAATTTCAGATAATAAGCCTCTTCGAGGGGGCAACCTCCTTTTACCCCACTTAAATGTTCAAGTACAAGATGATTCAAAATGAAAATGTCTCCTTGGTATATAT
>ML824333.1:44141-77960 GCA_009831015.1 Picea engelmannii | reverse complement strand
GGCCTTGATTATGGGTTTGGTTCCTACTGTTGAGTTAAGGGATTTAGGACCCCTCAACAGAATTGGTGCTGGAAGGAGGGACTGAAGTATGAATGGATGAATATATATTTGACATAATTTTCCAGACAACTTGTAGAATCAAAAAATCCCACATGCATGGCTAGTCATCTCCAATACAACCCACACACACCGAGTACTCCTTAAATGAGTAACTCACCCTATCCTAAGTAAGAATGCATGTTCCCTGATATACCTTACGTTCTTCCTCACAAGGAATTGAATCAATTTAGAATAACCACAAGACCATACGTTCGATAGATCAGTGCACTGCCCTTAGCTCCATTACTTCCTCGAAGAAAACAAATAAGCATACCATTGGTCGAATCCCAAGATTAGGTTTCTATGCACAATATAAGATCTAATTTATTTCGTCCTCACCAAAACCGAACATCCTCTCAATCTAATCCCCAAAACATAGGCTGGTAACTTCTCTGATCCCAACAAGTTTTCAGAAGAAGAAGGGTTTAACTCAGGATCTGAAGACATGGAAGATAACAATGACCATGATGAAGAAAGGTGAAATCCACCTCAGATAAATCAACCTTGGTTGGCCATAGATTCTCTGTCCATCCCTGGACGAGTACACAACCTCCCCCGACACCTAGAGAAGTTACTTCCTAAGTTTGGCCCTGAAACCTCATGATTTCCTGAGGACCATATCAATAAATTCATACTAGCTATCAGACTTATGAATTTCCAACATGAATACGTAGTTTGTAGACTATTCCCCTACACTTTCAAGAATTCTCCCTCCACGTGGTATTTTAACTTACTTGTAGGATCCATAACAAGCTGGACGAAGTTTTAACTTTCTGGATAAATTCACAGAAGAAACTACTACAGGAGCATTGATGGATGCGTTGTTCACCACCACCATGATTTCAAAGGAAAGGGTCAAATAATTTAATCAAATGTTTACCACCATTGTACATAAATTCCAGCCTGAGGCTAATCCTACTCAGGAGTTGCAAATCGAAGTATACGCTAATTCTCTCCCAAATTCTATTTTCATGTTTGTGAAAAGGGATGCCGAACTAACCTTAGCTGAGAATTTTGAAGAAGCCAAAATGATAGAGTTTCAAATGAAAGGGTGTAAATAAGGCCAGGTCTCATTAGTTAAGAAATAAGTTCCACCTCCTCCCAGGAGAGGATTGTTGGTTACTAGAACCACTCTGAAAGAGACTACCCCCAATGGGTGCATGCCATGAATTTGATGGCCAACCAGTTTCTAGATGAGGTCTCCCTAACCGAACAACCATGTGGATCAACTATAAATATCATCGATCAGGAAGACGTTGATCCACCAAAAGAAACAACCATGCTGATATGGGACTCTGATTTACTTATGCTTTTCGATGACCTATATGAATTCCAATAAATACCCACATAAGTCTTGGTTGTAGGAATGATCTTAGGGGCTAATTTTCCCTCATGGGATAATTTTCCATGGTTTTTCCAAAAACGAGATTCACTATTTTAAAAATGATTCACCCAAATTATATAGGATAAAATTATTTTACCTTAAAAACCGCCAAAATTTTATAAAAACTATATAAAATATGTAGAAATTTGAATATTTTTACAAAAATATCTCCAAACATTTATAGTTGACATATGAAGGATTAGTAAGATTCACCAAGGTTTCTACAATTTAAAATAAATTTACATCCTTAAAATCATCCCTGCTTGGCTGTGCAAACACGAAGTAGGGGTCAATCGGTCTCAGAAAACCTTGCTAATACCCAAACCTCGGGAGGAAGATCAACTCCCGATCACCCAAAAGCACCTTCCCCCCCCCTAAGGAACTCTATAAACATCCATACACGAGAATCACCCAAGATGGATTATAGCATAGTAGAATAATTGAAGAAGTTGAAGGCTAATATATCAGTTATGGACATATGTAGAATCCCTCAGCAAAAAGAATTTATGTTACAAGCTTTGAAGTCAATAGAAAATAATACAACAAGAAATGACCAAGAGGGGAGTCTAACTCCCACCGATCCAAGGAATAAACCAATTGTGAATGCATGTTCTAAAGATAAGAATGGAAAACCTTTTGTTCCACTGTTCCTTTTAACATTCAAAGTCTTCAACAGAAACCTCCATAACTGTTTGGTCGATTTAGGAGCATCCTCTAATGTTATGTGATTATCTATTTGCAAAAAATTAAACGTCGTTCCTCTCAAAAGAGATAAAAATGTAATACAACTAGATAGAACCCAGGTGAAGGTTATGGGAGAACTAAAAGATGTGATGATCATAATAATGACTCACCCTAAATTTGTGCAAGTTATCGACATTATCGTAGTAGATATCCCAGAAGCTTATGGATTGTTATTATGTCGAGATTGGTCCGAAAATTTAAACGACTACTTTAGCACAAACTGGGCGCACCTTTGGCTACCCTTAAAGGGACACAAAAACATGATCAGTATTGATAGGGAAAGATATCTAAAACATACTATCACTGACATAGAAACCCTAAACAAACCCTCATTGACATATTTCCCTGTGCTTGGAAATTATTCCTGTGATTCCTACTTCGGGAACTTCTCCGCTCTCTCATCAGATGTCCCTCTTCCTCAAAAATCTGAAATGATTTTTCGGGAGGAATTGCCGACGATGGCGGAGGAAATCCTCTTCTTCCAAGAACCTGCGTTGAAAATCACAGAACTAACAAGAGGAAAATAGGAAAGTAATAGGAAAGGGGAAGCTGATACATGTTTCCCACAAGTTTTGACCTTATATTTTGATGGATCTAAATCACAAGAAGGGTTAGGAGCAGGGTGTATCCTCATTTGTCCAAAGGGAAAACAACATTTCCTATCTTGTAGACTAGAATTCAAATGCACAAATAACACTGTCGAGTATGAAGCTCTAGTACAAGGGTTAACAAAAGCCATAGACCTAAACATTTAAGAATTGAAGGTTTTTGGAGATTTTGAAATCATTGTTAGACATATAAGGAATACTATACATTGAAATTCTCCACACCTGAATAATTACCAACAAGAAGTGCATAGGCTAATAGAACATTTTGAAGCTTTCAACATTACAATGATTCCTAGAGAGAAAAAATTCTTGTTGATTCTTTGGCCACTACTACTTCAAGGCTATCACCTCTAGAATATTATGAAGCCTCTAGGTTCACTATAGAATTTCTATACAAACCCTTGGTACCCAACAATATTTCTAATTGGAAGGTTTTTGAGGGAGACGAACAAATTATAAATTTTCTAACCAATCAGGACAATTTTAAAGACTTTGCCATTGACGATGAAGTATTCGAGGAACAATCAACGAAAACCGACCCTCATATAAATCAACCGATTGAAAAATCAAAGTATCACACGAGACTGAAGGGAATAACTAGTTTAGAAAACCTTTATGACCTAAAAGAAATATTTAAGGGGTCAAGAAACATGAAGACCGGTAGTTCATGTCCCATGCATGAAACTATAAATCTCGAAACCCCAGAAAATCCAAAAAATGTAAACCTCGAAAATACCATATCTAAAGAGGAAAGGAATTCCTATCTCAAACTCTTTATATAGTATCAATATGTCTTTGCGTGGTCCTACCGAGATATAAAAAAGTATTATACCCATATCATTCAACACACTATCCCATTAAAACCTGAAGTTAAACCCTTCCAACAGAAGCTCTGAAAGTATCACCCTTCCCTAGAATCTCTCACGTGTCAGGATTTAAAGAAACTATTAGATTCCAAAATTATCTTCCAGGTTAGACACTCTTCATGGGTAGAAAATTCGGTTCCTGTAAGGAAAAAGTCTGGGGATATTTTCTTATTCGTAGATTTCATAAATCTCAACAGAGCTTCAAAAAAGGAAAACTACCTAGTCCCACCAATGGAGAAACTCCTACAGACCATGTTTGGCCTTGAAATTTTCTCCTTACTAGACGGTTTCTTAGGTTACAACCAGGTTCTAGTTTCAGAAGAAGAACGCTTGAAAACTACCTTCCAAACCAAGTGGGGAATCTTCGCTTACAAACACATGCCTTTTGGGTTAATCAATGCAGGAGTGACCTTCCAGAGGGCCATGGACATAGAATTTTAGGGACTAATCAACTAGTTTGTAGTAGTCTACTTGGATGATGTTACTGTGTATTCAAAGAACATGGAATATCACATCCAACATTTAACCCATATTTTTGAAAGGTGTAGAAAATACGGCATATCCTTAAATCCCAAGAAGATTATTTTTGGTGTTGAAGAAGGTAAGTTGTTAGGCCACATTATATCTCAAGCATACATTTGCATAGATCTAGAAAGGATAAATGCTATATCTCAGCTTCCATTACCTCACAACAAAAAATCTATGCAATCGTTCTACAGGAAAATCATTTTTGTAAGGAAATTCACCCCTGATTTCGTGAAAACTATCAAACCCTTACAAAAAATGATTTGTAAAGATGTCGAATTTAAGTGGGATGATGAACAAAAGAAGGCTTTCAACAATATTAAGACTGCAATATCTCAAGACCCAGTGTTGCGAAGTCCCGATTTCAACAAAGATTTATTCTTCTATGCTTTCGCCTTCGACCAATAGTTAGTCAAGGTATCAACTTAGAAGGATGAGGACAACAATGAATCTCATGTTCCATTCATGAGAATTAATATTTAGTGGGCCGAAATAAATTACCCTGCTATAGATAAGCATGCCTATGTGGTATACAAGGCGGTAAAACACTTCAAATCTTACATCCTCAAGAACCACACCAAAGTAATCGTGCCTCACCCTACAGTTTGATCCCTATTTATTCAACAAGAGATGGGAAAAAGAAGAGGAAAATGGATGGTATTAGTACAAGAATTTGATCTAGATATAAAACCTACTAAACTTGTTAAAGGACAAAGGTTATGCAAACTAGCAGCTGAAGCTCAGGACCAAGTAAATGAAGGCCCCAGATGAGAGAATGAAATAGAATTATGGTGTGGTGAAGCTTCATACATCTCCCTAGGGAAAGAGTGTTGGTATGAGAAATTGACTTATCTCCTGCACCACGGGACTTGCCCAGAAAACCTAAACCCTAGGGAAAGGAGAGATCTCAGGTTGAAATCCACACAATATCGCCTCATAAATTCGTTACTCTTCCGGGTTAATTATGATGGGGTACTTTTAAGATGTATTGAACATGAAGATGCAAACAAGGTTCTCAAGGAGCTCCATGATGGTCCTGCAGGTGGACATTTTGTAGGGGATACCACCTCTCATAAGATACTGAGAGCTAGCTAGTATTGGCACACTTTGCTCAAGGATTCTCACACATACGCTAGAAACTGTAAAACTTTTCAAATAAGTGTTGGGAGGGATAAGAGAGTAGCGGTTCCACTCCAACTGATGACTGTTTCTATGCCTTTTGAGCAATGGGGGTTAGATATCATAGGGGAAATTAGACCGAGTTCTTCAAAACAACGTAAGTACATACTTACTGCCACAGATTATTTCACAAAATGGGAAGAAGCCAATCCTATGACTCATGTAAATGAGAAGGTGGTAATCCAATTCATAGAACAACAATTAATCACAAGGTTTGATGTCCCTTCTGTCCTTGTTTTTGATAATGCAACTTACTTTTCTTCCACCCTATTAATGGTTTTTTCTCTAGACAAAGGAATCATAATTAAATACTCCTCAAACTATTATCCACAGGGAAATGGGGTGGCAGAATCAACCAATAATAACTTAGTAAGAATATTAAAGAGAATAGTTGCAGACAACCAAATGAATTGGCACAATGCACTTCATAATGTTTTATGGGCCGATAAAGGCACACCCAAGGAAGATATAGGGAATTCCCCATACTTTCTGGTATACAGCCAGGAATCCATTATCCTGAATGGGATATATCTTCCATCTCTTCAACTTGACCAAGATTCCAAAGGGGAGCCCTTATCAGTCATACACCAAATAATTGATACCATGCTCATGCTAGAAGAAGAAAGGGAGAAAGCTAAATTGAAGTACATATCCCACCAACAGATAGTTAAAATATGGTTTGATAAACATAAGGCTAAAGAGAAGAATTTTGAAGTAGGAGACTTAGTCCTAAAGTGGGACAGAGAAAATGATCCTAAAGGAAAACATTCTAAGTTTCAGAACCTATGGCTCAGAACTTTCCAGGTGGCCGAGAAGATCGGGTTAGGAACATATTGACTGCAAAATTTGAGGGGGGGACCTGATTCTCTCCCAGTGATAGGCCAAACCCTAAAACAATATTTTCATTAAAAAAAATAAAAATAATAAAAAAAAAATTCTTTTGTGTTTATTCTAGATACGTCATTTTATCTTTTGCATTTGCACATTTTTGTTTTATCTTTTGTGACTATGCTTCTGATCTTTTGAAATATTGTGTTTGGAAAGACAATTGTTGACCTCAAATAATGCGACGTAGAGAACTCAATTCTTAACTCATTTCTCACATACGAACACAAGAAAGGCTGAGGAACCTACAGTTGTTTCAAGGGATTCTCTATCTATCCTCTGTAGAAATGCAAAAGTGTCTGCTTAGTGGTCTGGTAAAAACCTTAATGGAAATACGATAAGATGGAAGGGAATACATGCATCTCAAAGATAGAGCTAGTAAGTTTCACCTTAACCATATCATCTTGCAAACAATAGACATCCTCCTCTCTCGCTCGCTCAGGGCATTCTGCTGAAATGAAATTCAACTATATCAAATGAGTGCACATTAGGAGAGGGTATGTAGATATATCTGTCGGTGCTATGGATGCTCGCTGACAATGGAGCAAGGTCTATGACGTTGGGGTGACTCTACCGGGGCTATGGACGCTCGCTGGCAGCGGAGAAACACCATAGAAAATGAATAAGAGTAACTAAAGGGCCTAGTGTCAGTGAATGCTTTACCAGAATCTTGTAAAAATGGGGCATGAGTAAAGGTTATAGGTAAAGAAGGTGGAATAAAGGTTGAAAAACCCCATAAGGAGGCCCAGATGCATCAACCGGGGAAATTCCAAATGTAAGGGTAAAAGAGGCTCTGATGAAAACCAATTAAGTTCCTAATCATATTTTGGATCAGTTGAGCCCAAGGAAGGAACAAAGTTTCTACTTTTTCCCAGTCAGTCATCATTTGTTGAGCACTCAACACACCCTAAAAATCCAATGTCAAATTTTCACTTTTTGGGTTCCACTTAATTTTGCACTGTCTGAATTCAATTTTCTTTTGAGAAATGTTTTGTCTTTGCTTGTTCTCTTAAATCTGATTAGATATTAAGGTTTATTTAAATTTATGAAAATCCATGAATTAAAAGGGCCTAACACTTAAGTAATTAATCAACAACCAAAACACTTCACCCTGTTATCACTTCAAGAAACTCTTTGAGGTTGTAGGCCAAAGATGCTTGGTAACTCAAGACTATGGTAAATTTGGTATTCTTGGAACAATGGAATAACTCAATAGCTAATGAAATGGACCACTTATCATGTATTCGAATAAGACAATGCTTTTAGAAATCAATAATCAGACAACAAAGTTTGAATAGGGGATGAAGATTACTAGTCTAGATAACCAAATACAACAATGTGCAGGGTCATACAAGATAGAAAGAAATCCTTTAATTCAAGTTCATGAGCTTAAAAAGAATATAATAGTTCTTAGAAGTTGAGCTAAACTGAAGTAAAGTATAGAATAATGAAGTACATGAACAAATTTGACATTGAAAGAAAAAGAAGTTTGTGATTCTATTATGAAGATAAGAGTCTAGTACAGTAACAAAAATGTATCCCAGATTCAACCTTGATCTCTTAAAAAGATAGGCATTTATAGCCTTTACAACAAGTCTAAGATCCTGGAAAATTGGATCTGTATCTCTAAATATAGAAAGTAAAACTAACTAAATGCAATTGGATAATCAAAGAACTAGTTCCTAGGACTCGAACTGTCTTCTTTGTTGATATTTGAAATCTATTCCTCATCAATTTTATGACTCTGATGTGTCGTGGAGGGAAAAGACACATGCCTTCTGTGGCTGGAAATCTTCAACAACTATAACCAAACTTTAGTTGACCAATTTTAACATTCGATCCCAAAATCTCCACGAATCTTTGATACTGAATGTTTCTTGATTTGGTGATTAATCCTTTGATACTTACTTACCCTTTTAATCACACAAAAATATCCTTTATCCAGCTTAACTTTCCAAAATTTTCTTTCTGTAGTTTCACCAACTATTTTTCCTTACGATCTGCTAATTAGTTGGTGAAAGCTTTGCTTTTCATCAGCTAATTGGTTATAATTTCGCCTTCTGCACTGGTGAAAGATCTGTCTTGGTAAAAAAGGAAACCCTTCGTATTCAAAACTATTGTTTCATCAAAAACTCAGTGTTCTTTTGATTTATCTCCCTGCAAATTTACAACAACCTGGGCCAGTACCTGTAAATTTGGATGTGTATTAATCTTTTCCTTTAATTTCTTGATTTTCCTCTTGAGGCGTTTTGCTAACCACCATAAGCTGTTATAGTCCTTGGTGATTTTCTTCTTTCTCTTTTTGTCTTTAACACTTTCACGAGCTAGCTCCTCAAAAGTTGCATTTTTCTTTGCAAAATTTTCTGATAAGGCTTTGTATCTTGCCTTGATCACTCTTTCTAGAACCTCCTGTTGTGCTATTACCTCTTTCATCTCTTTAATATTTTGTGATTTCTTTGATTTCTTAATTTATGAGGTTTCACCTTCATCTATGGGAGTAAAAGCTTCATAGTCCTGTGCAATTTCCATGGAGTGCTCTGGACTTTTGATGACTGGACTTTCATCTTCCCTTTCTGGCTCTACATCTGAATCTGTGTATGGAAAATTGAGAACATTTGTCTTTTTCATTGTGGATTTATCTGAGTTTGTTTCAAAATCTAGTTTCTTATTTGATCTCTTGGGATTTATGCTATAAATCATGTCCTCTGGTGGTCTTGGAAGAGCTCTCCTCCTCCTTGAGCTACTCTGAGGAGTCCACTGCTTTTTCCCTGCTTTCTTCTGCTCATTTATAGGTTGAGTTTGGGTCTCAAAACCTTCCTAGAAAAGAAAGTGTTGCCAAGTTCTTCCTCTTCATCGCAGCTCCTCTAAAATTATCAATTTGATCAGGCCATAATGACAAAGGGAATTTTTTATTCTTAGAGGTTCGACTCTAATCTTCTTACACACTTTGGTTAGGCTTTTGTGAAGGAAGAAAGGAAAATTCAGAAGGGTCTTCCCTGTGAAATGATCTAGAAGTCTGAAATGGTATAGAATTAACTTGTCATACCTACCCTATGAGGTTAAGTAAAGTTGAATGCCTTTGAACAGATCTTTCCATTCATATTCTAGGTGAGAAACATGTATGATTTTCTTCCAGGTTATGCTTCTGAATTCTGCCTTGAGGTATACCCTGAAATCTAATTTCTTGGTCACTGTCATTTTAAACTAGCTTTGGCCTGTTCTGGGTAAGCCAGTTGCTGTAGTGATGGCAGCTTCATCGGTTATCATCTCTAGAGAGCCCACGCTGGCTTTCTTTCCATCATATGACTTGGCAAAAACTTCTGTTGTCGCCTAGTGATAACCATGCTATAACTTTTTCACATAAGTCATGCATCTTGCATCTGAGAAATTCTTCTGCACATCTGGATGAGACTGCAAAAATGATAGATTATCTAATTATTTCCTCAACATGAACCCACTTTTCTTCCTCGCCATCTACGACTCGAACGTCAATTGATTTTCACACAATTGACACGGTAATTTTTTTGATACAGACAAGGTTGGTGCTGGTGAAATCTTTTTGTGTTACCAATTATAAAATGAAACCATATCATATTGCCTGTGAACATCGCGAGTTCAAAACATGAGATGTTGATTTGATGTCACCGAGTGGCTGGTACTTTCTCCTCTGTCTCCAATGATGAATGTGAGTTTGTCATCTCCAATCCTCTCATTGTTGTTGCACGAAATTGTGAGCACGATCCGCCATAATGTCCTGTTAAAATGTGAACAAACGGTATCATCATCATCATTTGTTTCGACTAGCATTCCATAATGATTGTGTGACATGTGTCGAGCGTGTCCCTTTTTGATTTCTGGAGTCATTGAAGAGAAATCTGTGTTTATCTCTTTCACCAGCTTGCTTGCCTGCGAGGAGTACACCTTAACCGTTGAAACCCGAGGCTTTCACCAGCTAACATCAACCTTGCAACATATGTTAGTTGTTGAAAGAATTTTTCACAAAATGTTAAAACAACCTTTTGAGGATCAATTTATTTCTAGGGTACAATTTTAAATCCTATGTTTTGACACTTCTAGAATCTAAAAATTTATATAGAGTCATATTAATGACCACGCTATCACCTACAAAATGGAACAAATTGACTGATTCATTTTGGGAGCTAACATTTGGCTCTAACTGGGATGAATACCTCCCTGTGAAGTCACCGAGAACCTAGTTAGACTCAGTAGCCTTTATTACAACTTGAAATAAAAAATGGTTTTACTCAGTACCATTGGGACTGGAGTTATTGAAGAGACAAAACAAAAACAAAACTGAAAATAATATGTACAAATAAAACAGGGCTTTAAGAAAAACCTTATGAAAAGTAGGGTTTCAGAAAACGCCCATTGAAAGGGCCACCTGCTACTTCTTCACCTGCAAGATTTTGAAGGACAAAGGTATTTTTCTGATGAGCTGTAGTTATGACAAATGGACCTACCTAGAGAGCATCAAATTTTCCATGTTTTCCCTTTTCTTGCCTTGCTGCATCCCATTTCAGAACCAACTCCCCTGCTTTGAAAGTATCTGCCTTAACTTTCCTGTCAAAAGTTTCCTTTATCTTCCTGTGGTGTAACTCTGTCTTTTCTAGAAGTTTCTCTCTGTCTTGTTACAACTCTACCAGATTTTGGATCCTCCTAGTTGAATCATTTGGTTTAGAGTCAGCTTCTTGTAAAAACTTTGCAACTGGCAGTGCAAGTTGAAAAGGAAAGATGGCTTCGGTGACATATACTAACTTGAAGGGGGATGTACCAATTGACTTTTTATTTGTAACCCTGTCAGCCCACAAAGCAAATTTCAACTTGGAATCCCAACCTTCGGTATTTTGTTCAAGCAACTTCTTTATGATTTTGACTAAACTCTTATTCAATGACTCAACTAAGCCATTTCCTTGTGGATAGTAAGCAGTAGAATGTACTAGTTGAATTCCCATCTCTTCACATAATTTTACCAAGTGTTTATCATTAAATGTAGTAGTGTTATCGGTGCCTATTCTCTTAGGGCAACCAAATCTAGAGAATATGTTTTCTTGCAAAAAATTAATGATGACAGTGTGATTGACATTTCTGGTAGGAATGGCCTCAATCCATTTTGTAAAATAATCAATGGCAACAAGGATCCATCTATGTTGATTGCTATAAGGTGGGTGAATCTCACTTATGAAATCCAGACCCCATTGCTGGAAAGGACCTGTGACCAAAACAGGTCTGAGGGGGAGAGATTTTAGTTGTTGTTTGCCTACAAATCTTTGGCACTTGTCGTATGTTCTCACAAATTCACACAGATCCGCAAATAAAGATGGCCAATAGTAACCATCTCTTAGGATTTTATGCACAATAGTCTTCCAATAGTGATGTCCTCCACACTCACTATTATGAAATTCAGTCATGATTCTAGTTGATTCTTCTTGGTTTATGCACCTCAATAGTATCCCTATTGGATTTTTCCAGAACAATAAGTTGCCATTAATGCAGAAATTCATGGCTTTGAGATTTAAGGCTCTCCCTTGTGTTCTTGTCAAATCTGAAGGAACTGATAAAGTCTGCAGAAAATATAAGATGTGGCTGTACCATTCACAGTTTACTAGGTGAGTTGAAACCTGCAATTTCTCACTTCCTTTGTCCTCTGAAGACTGAATATTTTCTGCATTTACACTTACCAAATTTATCTCAAGCAACTTACAATTTTCTTCTACAAGACGCTTGGCAAGGCCTTGACCTTTCACAAGTTTTGTTGGCTTGATCTCAACATCAAATTCAATTAACTTCTCTATCCACTTACTCCTTTTTCCATCTATGTCGGGTTGTATAAGAATATCTTTAACTGAGCTTGAAGGTACATAAGCTATTACCTTGGCTTGAAGGATGTAAACACTAAATGATTTTAATGACTTGATGAGTGCATATGCTTGTTTTTCCAATAGTTTATACTTCACTTCAACATCTCTCAAGACTTTACTAAAGAAGGTGACTGGATGCTCCCGATCATCAACATTTCTCTGCAATAGTACAACTGCAATTGTGTCTTTTGAAGCAAATGAAAAGATATAAAACTCCTTGTCAAAGTTAGGGTTGATTAAAACAGGGGTTGTTATAATGGCTTCTTTGATAGCATTGGAGGAGTGTTTAGCTTCTTTGGTCCATATCACTTCAGAATCCTTTCTTAACATACAAGTGATGTGCTTTGTAAGTTCTGCAAATTTTGCTATAAACCTCCTGATAAAGTTTATAGTTCCAAGGAAAGACTGAATATCCTTTTTTGATCTAGGAAGAGACAATTGTTTAATGGCTTGTACTCTTTTTGGGTCAATCCTCACCCCATTATCTGAAACAATATGTCCAAGCAATTTCCCTTCTTTGAGTGCAAAATTAGATTTCTTAGGATTAAGAGAAATGCCATACCTTCGGAATTTTAGGAATGTCTTTCTCAAGTGTTGCAAATGATGTTCATGGTTGCTTGAAAAAACAGTTATGTCATCAAGATATATCAGGAAAAATTTGTCTTTCTCTCCAACAAATGCAATGTCCATTGCCCTCTGGAATGTTTCTCATGCATTCATCAATCCAAAACGCATATTTTGATACATAAATGTACCCCATGGAGTGGTAAAGGTAGTCTTTTCTCTGTCGTCTAGATGGACAACAATCTGATTGTATCTGGAGAATCCATCAATAAAGGACATCACCTTTGATCTTGACACCTTCTGTAAAATATGTTCCATCTTGGGCAGTAGGTAGTTGTCTTTCCTAGAACACTTATTCAAATTTCTGAAATCCACCCAGAGTCTGATCTCTCCATTTTTCTCCTGACAGGTACAAGGTTATCAATCCAATCTGAGTATCTAAGAGGTATAATAATGTGGGCATCCAATAGCTTCTTGATCTCCTTTTCCATGGTAGGCAACAACATAGGACTAAAAGATCTAAGTTTCTGCCTAAATGGTTTTGTATCTTTGTTTAAAGGAATCTTGTGTTGAATTATCTCAGTGTTGAATGTCTTTAAGTCATCATATTGCCAAGCAAAGATGACAACAAATTATTTTAACAACTCACTGTAATCAACCTTTTGTTTTTCAGCCAGATGTAAAGCTAAGTTGACATATTTAGGATCTTGTTCACTGGCTACATTATACTGAAAAACTTCTGAGTCCTCTTCCTTCTTTTCCATTTTGATAGCCACATCGTTATTATCAAAAAGATTTTCTAAAGGGACGAACCCTTTAGGGATTCTGTTAGTGGACAATTGTACTATTTCATGTGCTGCAATTTTACTTCTGAAATTTGGCTTCTCAGCTTCCTCATCATGTTCATTTTCCAAATCAATTTGCAAATCTGGAAACTCATCTATTACTGCAAGAAATCTGGTGAGTTCGGCATCATCCTCGAAAACCTTCCAAAATTTTACATTGTCAGGGAGGGATGGCCTATACTTTACTTGGATTTCGTAATTCAATTTAGGAGGTAGAGGAGGTATAAAAGAACAGGCTGACACAACTAATGAATCATCCAATTCATTCATTTCTATGGGTATGTATTAAATTTTGAAATATGTAAAAGTATGGATTGCTCTCAAAACTTCATCCCTATAGGATTTTAGCCTAACATGTTTGGCCTAAAAGGATTTGTTTACTTGCTGAATGATTGAATCTGCATCTATGAATACCTGTAATCTTTGAATCTTCATCTCTTTGGCTGCATTTAATCCCAAAAGCAGCGCCTCATACTCTGCAATGTTGTTAATCACTTTAAAATCAAGCTTAAAGGACAAATGAGAAGTTTTCTTCGAAGGAGAAATTAATACCACCCTTGGTCTTGTTGATTCTTTGGTACAAGTGCCATCGAAGAACATGGTCCAAAGGTCATCTTATGATAATTTTGTGGATTGAAATGTGGGCTTCCTAAGCAACAATGAATCTAGTAATGAATCATCAATTTGTAATATGCAAGATCCCATACCTATGTCAACTGAATAAATAGGATGGTTGGATGGATTTTGTTCATCACTGATAACATATGCAAGCTGTGAATCTTTGTATAATATTTTGTTTACTCCTCCAAAAATGGGGATAGTATCATATGCGAGATCCATTTGAAGAGTGCCACCTAGCCTCTTCATCCATGAGCTTGATAACAAACATCCAAATTTAGGTGGGATGTCTGCTACTACTACATCCATAAACATAGTTTTCATAGATGCCTGGGTCAAAGTTACAGCCAAGTCCTTGACCATTCCAAGACATTTAACTTTTTGAGAGTCAAAAGAGAAAAGCTCATGGTAAGACTTGGTAATCTCTAACCCAAGCTCATCCATAACCGCTTTTGGCATTAAGTTGTGAGAAGCACCGGAGTCCAACAGACAGTTATGTAGTGTTTTGTCATGAATGTTCAGAGAGATATAAAAAGGTGGAAAACTTTCATATCTATCTTCTATCATTTGGCCCAAAATAATGGTTGGCTTGTCATCATATATATTAAGAATATCAGCAGAGGGGGATATGAACTTAGGGTCAAGAGTTTTGAGGATATCTCTCTTGAATGTTTCATTCTTCATTAACTCAACCAAAGGGATGGGGATTTTAATTTTCTGTATTTCAGCCTCAAAATTGAAAGAATAAGAGGTTTTATCAAAGACTTTTACCTCATTTAAAGGAGATTTCAGAACACTTTTCTGGTCAGTAGGGGTCTGATTTTTCTGAATTTGTTGTTTGGCAGGGACAACAGTCTTCTTGGGAGGAGTTGGTGCATTTACTTTTGAAGAGTCTGTTTGTTGATTCTCTGATATTTGATCCTTTTTCTTGACAGGGGATGCAATCTTCTTAGGATAAGCTGGTGCATTCTGTTGGGCAGTATTGGACTTAGATATGAGATTATATCTGTTCTTTTCTTCCATTTGAAAAAGACCATCATCAACATAAATTTCATCTATCTGTTCGATCATTAATGCCTCTTCATAGTCATGTTGTGTCAGATAAGACTTCCCTGTATCATCTCCAATGCAGTGAATATTATCCTCTCCATCTTCTTGATAATCACCTTCATCTTTGTCAATCACGAAATTTTGAAGAGGAGCCTTTATCCTCTGATCCTCAGTAGGATTCCTTTCTCTCTGCAAAATTTGCATTGGCTAATTATTTCTTTTGAAGTTGTTGGGATTCTGATTTGGGTTTCTACTTGCATAATCATAAGTACCCATTCCCTTGACAAGCTTCTTATTTTAAATTTTGAGTTTAGATATTTAAGAGGTTAGAGACTCTAACATCTTAGCCATTTTATCTAACTTTGGGTTTGCATTGGATGAAGAAGAATATTCATCTCTTGGCTTTCTTCTATCAGTGTTTCCCTTCAACTTATGAGCAGCCAATATATTTGATTCCACTTCAAGGGAAGAATCTTGCATCAGGGATAGTGTCTGTGACCTCCTTTCTCTCAACAACAAACAAAACTCCGAGTCAAATGAATTGGAGTATGTGTATTTGGCAGAGGCATCTGAAGTTTTTATCTCAACTGGTATTTAACTGTACATTCTATTGAACCTTTTAGTGAAATTAGAGACTGACTCACCATTTTCTTTCCTTAGATTTCCAAATTCGGTAATATAGTACAAAAAATCTCTTCTATCACCCCAATGTTTCAAAAAGATATCATCCAACTGCTCAATGCCACTTATTGAACCAACAGGGAGTTCTTTGAACCACTTCCTAGCATGGCCATCTAAGCTTTGGATAAAAACTCAGGTCCAAACATCTTCCTCCTCAATGTTAAGGTTTTCAGCATAATTGTAGAAGGCCTCTATATGTTCTTCAGCAGTCACATCACCCTCACCTGTAAATTTGGGCATATACTTCTGACAGTCTCCTATCGGCATAAATGATACTGGATTTGGAAATATAAGTGGCACATACCTAGTAGCTAGGATTTTTTGCATCTTGGTCAAAGGAGGGGGTGCAGCCATAGTGAATAAGGGTGAGAGAGGTGATAGTCTTTTCTCTGATTCCTCAACACTGGGGAAATTTAAAGAAGGTGGATTATCTAATGAGAAAGAAGTCTGATATGAGGCTCTATAGAAATTTGCAAGCTATTCAACCAAGTTTTCTTCACCTTTAGCAGACATCTCTTGAAGAAGATGTTCTACAGCAAGGAGGCTAGTGTAAATATTTAAATGATCTTCTTTCTGCTGTGAATGAAAAGACTCAAGAGAGGAAGAGATATGATTTCTTTCTAAGGTCTTATATGACTCTTCAACAAAATTTGAATCTATCAATTCATCAGCAATGACATTTTCCTATTGATAAGAAATACTTGATTCTTCTATAGTGGTTACAGTTGATTTTTCACCAGAACACTTGGAAGAAGATTCAATATTTTATGTAGTAGATTTCTTAGAACTAAAAAGAGGATTACCTTCAGTGCCTGATTTTGAAGTCTGACCTTGGAATGATTTCCCTCACTTGAGAATTAATTCTGGGTTTGGCACTAGTGTGAAAGGTGATTCTTATGGATTCACCCTGGTACCAATCCTCTTGGGAGACAAGATAAACTTGTGGAGTCGCCAAATATATAATTACAACCAAAGTGATGTCTAATATTTGTCTATCATCAAAGATCAACCCTATGTCGTATCCTAGGAAAACTGAGATTCAGTCTCGGATCCTTGGCAACGACGCCAATTTGTTATCACTCCAAGAAACTCTTTGGGTTTGTAAGCCAAAGATGCTTGGTAACTCAATAATATGGTAAATTTGGTATGCTTGGAACAATGGAATAACTCAATAGCTAATGAAATGGACCACTTATCATGTATTCGAATAAGACAGTGCTTTTAGAAATCAATAACCAGGCAACGAAGTTTGAACAGGGAATGAAGAATACTAGTCTAGATAACCAAATACAACAATGTGCAGGGTCATACAAGATAGCAAGAAATCCTTTAATTCAAGTTCATGAGCTTAATAAGAAGATAACAGTCCTTAGAAGCTGAGCTAAACTAAAGTAAAGTATAGAATAATGAAGTACATGAACAAATCTGACATTGAAAGCAAAAGAAGACTGCGATTCTATTATCAAGATAAGAGTCTAGTATAGTAACAAAAATGTATCCCAGATTCAACCGTGATCTCTTAAAAAGATAGGCATTTATAGCCTTTACAACAAGTCTAAGATCCTGGAAAATTGGATTTGTATATCTAAATATAGAAAGTAAAACTAACTAAATACAATTGGATAATCAAAGAACTAGTTCCTAGGACTCGAACTGTCTTCTTTGTTGATCTTTGACATCTGGTCCTCATCACTTTTATGACTCTGATGTGTCGTGGAGGGAAAAGACACATGTCTTCTATGGCTAGAAATCTTTAACAACTATAACCAAACTTTAGTTGACCAATTTTAACATTCGGTCCCAAAATCTCCATGAATCTTTGATACTGAATGTTTCTTGATTTGGTGATTAATCCTTTGATACTTCCTTACCCTTTTAATCACACCAAAATCACCTTGCTCCAGCTTAACTTTCCAAAATTTTATTTCTATAGTTTCACCATCTATTTTTCCTTATGATCTGCTAATTAGGTAGTGAAAGCTCTGCTTTTCATCAGCTAACTGGTTATAATTTCACCTTCTGCGTTGGTGAAAGCTCTGTCTTGGTCAAAAAGGAAACCCTTAGTATTCAAAACTGTTGTTTCATCAAAAACTCAATGCTCTTTTGATTTATCTCCCTGCAAATTTATAGCAACCTGGGCCAGTACCTGTAAATCTGGATGTGTATTAATCTTTTCCTTTAATTTCTTGATTTTCCTCTTGAGGCGTTTTGCTAACCACCATAAGTTGTTATAATCCTTGGTGATTTTCTTCTTTCTCTTTTTGTCTTTAACACTTTCACGAGCTATCTTCTCAAAAGATGCATTTGTCCTTGCAAAATTTTCTGATAAGGCTTTGTATCTTGCCTTGATCACTCTTTCCAGAACCTCCTGTTGTGCTATTACCTCTTTCAGCTCTTTAATCTTTTGTGATTTCTTACTTTTTGAGGTTTCATCTTCATCTATGGGAGTAAAAGCTTCATAGTCCTGTGCAATTTCCATGGAGTGCTCTGGACTTTTGATGGTTGGACTTTCATCTTCCCTTTCTGGCTCTGTATCTGAATCTATGTATGGAAAATTGAGAACATTTGTCTTTTTCACTGTGGATTGCTCTGAGTTTGTTTCAAAATCTAGTTTCTTCTTTGCTCTCTTGGGATTTATGCTAGAAATCCTATCCTCTGGTGGTCTTGGAAGAGCTCTCCTCCTCCTTGAGCTGCTCTGAGGAGTCGATTTCTTTTTCCCTGCTTTCTTCTGCTCATTTATAGGTTGAGTTTGGGTCTCAAAACCTTCCCAGAAAAGAAAGTGCTGCCAAGTTCTTCCTCTTCGTCCTAGTTCCTCTAAAATTATCAATTTGATTAGGCCATAATGACAAAGGGAATTTTTTATTCTTAGAGGTTCAACTTTGATCTTATTACACACTTTGGTTAGGCTTTTGTGAAGGAAGAAAGGCAAATTCAAAAGTGTCTTCCCTGTGAAATGAGCTAGAAGTCTGAAATGGTATAGCATTAACTTGTCATACATGCCTTCCGAGGTTAAGTAAATTTGAATACCTTTGAAAAGATCTTTCCATTCATCTTCCAGGTGAGAAATAGGTATGCTTTTCTTCTGAGTTATGCTTCTGAATTCTGCCTTGAGGTATAGCTTGAAATCTAAGTTCTTGGTTACTGTTGTTTTAAACCAGCTTTGGCCTGTTCTGGGTAAGACAGTTGTTGTAGCGATGGTAGCTTCATCGATTATCATCTCTAGAGAGCCCACACTAGATTTCTTTCCATAATATGACTTGGAAAAAACTTCTGTTGTCACTTGGTGATAGCCATGCTGTAACTTTTCACATAATTCATGCGTCCTGCGTCTGAGAAATGCTTCTGCACATCTGGATGAGACTGCAAAAATGATAGATTATCTAATTCCTTCCTCAGCAACAACCCACTTCACTTCCCCTCCATATGTGACTCAAACGTTGGTCGATTTGCACATGGTTGACACAGTAATTTTTTTGATACAAACAAGGCTGGCACTGGTGAAATCTTTTTGTGTTACCAATTAGAAAACTAAACCATATCATATTTCCTGTGAACACCGCGAGTTCAAAACATGAGATGCTAATTTGATGTCGTCGGGTGGTTGGTACTTTCGCCTCTGTCTCCAATCATGAATGTGAGTTCATTATCTCCAATCCTCTCATTGTTGTCACACGAAATCGTCAGAACGATCCGCCATAATGTCTTGTTAAAACGTAAACAAACATTATCATCATCATCATTTGTTTCAACTAGCATTCCATAATGATTGTGTGACATGTGTTGAGCATGTCCCTTTTTTAGTCATTGAAGAGAAATCTATGTTTAGTGTTTTCACCAGCTTGCTTGCCTACAGGGAGTACACCTTAACCGTTGAAACCCGAGGCTTTCACCAACTAACATCAACCTCACAGCATATGTTAGTTGTTGAAAAGCTTTTTCACAAAATTTTGAAACAACCTTTTGAGGATCAATTTATTTCTAGGGTACAATTTTAAATCCTATGTATTGACACTTATAGAATCTAAAAAATTATATAGAGTCCTATTAATGACCACACTATCACCTACAAAATGGAACAAATTGACTGATTCATTTTGGGAGCTAACACACCCGACACGCTCAAGATTCGACATCAGAAAGAATTAAGAGGTGAAAAGAAATCACTCGGAAAACCTCAATCTTCGAGCGCCGATCTCCACCGGTATCAACGAAAATAAGTTTTGTTTCATGAAAAGTACCACATACGAACCTCACCGATAGTCGATCCCATTCAACATCGGTAAAAGGTGAAGGGAGTAAATGTTAAGGAAGAAAGAAACGATATCGTCGATAGTCGATACCCGACATGCTTGTTGGAATCAGAGAAGATTGAATCGAGACAAACATTCCGAACATGCTAAATGTTTTTCCCGAAGTGTTTCAACATCACGCGTTTTTGAAGAATTTACTCCCAAGAAAAACATGCGACAAGTTTATCCCCGATCGTCGATCCCCGATACCTTTTTGGCATCGGAAAATCCAGGTTTATTTTAGAACGCACAACTTGAAGAAAAACCCAACTCCGACTAATATGTGCGAATTAATTCACTAGTCTTTAACGCAACGTGTCTTTGCCAAAATGGAGAGCCCGTATGATCTAGATCAACCCTGAGTCACTTTTGGTTCCCTAGGTCCAAGTCACACATCCAAGTCATTTTTCCATGTTAGCACCGTACAATGAAATCAATCAGCATCAGAGGTTTTCCGAAAAAGGATATCAATGAAAACATCCATAGGACATCATCGATCACTGATCCACCCACTGAAAAAGCGACACGATGGAACGTTTTAGCGCTAGATACGATTAGATTCTAAGCTTTTAAGGGGTTAATTAATACCAAATATCACATTAGTTTCTACTTAGTGCACGAATCAAAACAACCATTTGAAATTACTGATAGAACACATCGCCCTCCATGCCTCCACCGTCAACCCAAGATAAATTCAAGTTGCAGAGATTCAGTGGCAGATTGGTTTTGAATTCCACTCATCACCCGAATTAAATGGTTGATACGACAAGGTAAGTTCTTCCCCGGTTTAAATTCTCTTGGGCCATTGTAAACAAAATAATTCTATGTGCAAAGGAGTTTCAGAGAATCTAGAGAAGAAAGACGAGCAATTCAACAACTTCCGATATCTCATGAGTATCAAACAACCAGGTTTAGCAAGCGTTACAGGTATGTACTAGTCTATGGATTTTTTATGTTTTCAGTTCATATATACATTTTTATCCAGTGTCTCTCTATACGCAGGACCTAAAGAATTGATTTTGATTGAAGGAACAATTCCTCCAAGAAATCCAACCATTGGGCGATTTCCGAGGGCACCTAAGATGAAGGAACCTAAGGTAGGAGAAGGCTCTTCTCCAAGGGCAGCAAAACAATTAGAATTTTCTCCAAGACTGAAACCAGTTATTAAAAAATCCATAAAGAAGGTTTTCATTCAACCTCTAGCCTTCAGAGACATAGAGGCGAGCATAGGGACCAAGAAAACACTCCCACATTGGGGAGCACTCTTCAAGAAGATTAGTCGAGAAGAATTTCTGGAATACATCCCACACAGTGACCCAGATGTGAGAGCGCTCGACGACCAGGTATTCTCGAATATCCAATGGTCGTACCTACATATGGTAGCAAGAATAACCTCGATGTTTCCTTGTATTGAACTTCTGCAATGGCTTATCGACCACAAAGAAGTGCCTAATCAACAATGAGAATGGTGGCTATGTCAGAGTTTTCCTTCCGGTGGAGGTCCATAAGTACTAAAATCTTAGAGATCTGAAGGAGCGTCTGAACACTGATTTCATCATGAAATTATACAAGTTCCATGACACCAGCTGGATAATGGCCTCATGGTGGTGAGAATATAAGAAATACACCATTCGGACCTCTGGTTGGTACCAAACGACCAGCCTAAGAGAACCATACATGTTCCTAATGGAACTCATCTGTCGATTGTATGGGGAGAAAGAATGCTCTAGTTTTTGAAAGGAATGGATTCCTTTAGTGTACATGGTAGCTATTCTTGGGAACGGATTCAACTAGGGAGCCATCATTTCCAAGTAGTTGAGCATCTGAATACAACAGGCTTAGACATCAAAAGAAGGGGATACTCCAGCCTTCTACATGGCATCATACTTGTTGGATGTCATGTGTGCCAGAAATGTCTTCACCGGCATGAACCAAAGATGGCACATCGCAGAGCTCCCAATATATGTATATTTCAATGTCTTATGGGAGAACAGGTATAAAAAATCCTACTCCCTCATCTGCGATGCATTCATCGTATGCATCTATTTTATTCTTTTCAAGAAATAATGTCTAAGACTATTGGCTATGGCCAAAAAGGTGATATCAAAGGTCGACCACTGGTATCTGGATGAACGCGATACTACATTAGGGTATTTGGGGCCATTAGAGCACCTCACCTCCTACCAGCACATTTCCCTGACCGACTTGTGGTGGGAGAAATCTGCTACTAGACCATCCTGCAAGGTTACAACGCTACCCTATTCAAAGATAAGAAGCGGGTGTTTATACTTTATAGATTCCATGTACTCTTCTACCTATTGAAAGACACCGCTCAAGAAAAGCAGGAAGGGCTGAACCAATTAGAATTTTGATTCTAGACCGGTCGATTCCGTAAGCACGAGCCAAAGGGTCTAGTCCTAAAACATGCTTCTCAAGTGTCGTCCTACTGACTATATGCCCACGACAAATTTGAAGACGAAATCTTCACAGAAAATGCATAGGACTGGGACGAGGTGGTGGCACAGATGACTGATCCCAAAATGACCAAATTTAGAGCCACAAGTCTGGACGAACAAACAAAAACCATAGAACAATCAGCTCAAGAGTCCCTTGAAGCTAGAGAAGAAATGATAGCGGTTGAAGCAACAGTTCCCTAGGTAGCGGCTGAAGCAGTCAAGATTCCCCAGGTAGCCCCGATGCAAGGTAGAGGTCTCCCCATGGCTCAGGATGCATGGGAGAGGCGGTTACTCATGTTAGAAAATGTGCAATGAATAATTGATCAACTGGAAGATGACCCAGACCTCATAAATATGACAAGGCTCCATGTCAACAACCTGGATGAAATCTAGATGGGCCCAAGCAGCCCTCAATTCATAGAAATTGAAGAAATTACTGGGATAGACAACCCTGAATTCACAATGCCACTGGATGGATCGCTGATAGGTGTTTTGGCTCATCCATAGATAGTCGGAACAACAGGGAGGACAAGTGCATCAAACCCCTTAAGTGAGCTGATAAAAATATATGATGATGATGAGAGCCCAGAGGTATCCCTTGTGACCCTCATGCATATCGAAGAGGAAAAGGAGCCAGAGAAGACAACTTACCCAGTTCCTGATTCTCATATTTAGGGCCCCCCATAGAACGAACAAGAAGTCAAGATTTTCTTGGACACTAAGCATTCCAATGCACTAGAAACACAAGCAGACAGTCCGAAAGACGGACCAAGGTCAGGTGAACAAAATGAAGAAGTTCCATAGCAGGGAATCGGTGTTGGCATAGGGGAAGACCCAGGGTTCAACACTACAACAACGCACCAACAAAACCCTAACTACCAGTCCTTTCAGCAACACCTACGAATTAGATGAAGTCACTTGAGGTAGAGGTAGGGGTGGTTGTAGGACTCAGTTGTCTGCAACCTTAGCTGGGACACAGATCTGTGATTACAAACTTAGCAAAGAACTTAGAATTAATAGTTCACCCCGAGTTAACCCTTATCTCACTTCGTAGGTAACATAGAGCATCACAATAGGTTCTTAGATATAATATAATTCAGTACTTAGCCACAACAAGATGGATTAGATTCAATAGATCAAGCATTAAGCATCTTACATATCAGATCTAACATGCATTCATATCTCATAAGCACAAAGCATCAATATATCTATCTAATCACATCAAAGAACTTAGCAAGGAGAGAGAGACAAACACATCAGGTCGAGGCACAAATCACAACACACAGAGTTATCATGGTTCACCCCCACCCTGGGGCTACATCCACAAAGTCTTCTTCTCTATTATCTTGGTCAAGAAGTTACATCACAAATATTCAACAATCCTTACTTCACACAGGACAGAAGATCTGCACAACTCGGTAGGTCCTTCTTCCTTGCACTAAAAGCATAGAGCCTTCTACAATATCTTGCGCTTAGCCTCTTACAATATTCATAGAGAATTTACAATCATTACCAGCACTTAGCACACTTACAACTCTTTGATCACATAGATCCAACTTATCACCCTTTTTACTTACTTCTCCTATACATATATTTATACATACAAAAGTGGGCCTAATCATGGTTAAACCCATGGTTCAACATGCCTTTCCCGTTACATTATCCCCAAAAACCCAAAAACAACCCAAAGTGGGCTCAGATCCTGTGATCTCTGCTTCTTCTTGCGCGCTTCCTTCGATAGTGTGTCGAAGTCCCAAAAATGGTCAAATATGACCAAGTATTCCTCAAAACTTGGTCAAGGGCCAACAATCGGTGTCTCCACGACCGATGATCAAGTAAGTATCGAGCCTACCCCTGATGCCTCAATTACAATTAGTACTCAACTCTCGGATGAGCGACAAATAGAAGCTGAAACTTCAGAACAGAGGGAGGAAGTTCAAGAACTCAGTATTGAACAAATATATACCATCAAGAGTCTGGGGAATACACTCATCTGGGGGGATCAAAAAATTCCCAAACTTGTGGATGAAGTAGCTGACATACATGCCATTGCTTATGATAAAAAAAGGAAAGTTATTTTCCAGAGAACCATCAAGAAGAGGAGGATCACTCTGGATCGCTCCATCCTCATTAGCATGGAGGAAAAATTGATCAACACCGAGGATTCTAAGACATCCAAACTCATCGACGCAGGGATGGTGATCATAGATGCCACCCTAGATAGAGCTAAAATATATGAAGAGGAGCTGGTTGTTGCTCTAAAGGAATTGGAAGATTTGCGCCACTTCGAGAAATACTACCAGGACACCACACAGGCCGGGGTGTACCTAAGGAGAGAATTCAAGGAAGCCTACAACAATTTTAGAGATGAATGATTCCTATTCACCGCAAGGATAACCAAGCTTCAAGAAGACACCCTCATGGCACTTGCGACGTGAAAATATATGGAGAGGTGGTACGAGAAAGTGCAACAAGCCATGGAAATAATCAAATATATCAGTGCGGTGCAAAAGGGACAAGATGCCAAAGAGCACGACATCCGATTTCTAATGGAAAGCAATGTCAACCACATAAGGAAATCGATCGAGTATTGGGTTAAAATGTCCCTAGAAGCCCACTGAGAAATTCAAGAAAAATGGGCCAAGTGCGAGAAAATATGGATCAAGATAAATTGGGTAATGAAAGGCACTGAACTCCCCAAGTTTGGCACACACGAAGACTTTGTCGAATTGCATGACATAGTCAAGTCTCACGTCGAGAAAGACTCATCATGGGCTGAATAAATATCAAAGGTGACAGACAACACGCCAGAATAGGTGCAACAGTTTATGAAGAACCTGATCAAAGATCGGGCTATTTTACAGCAGTTAAGTACCAGTATAGTAAAGTTATCAGGAACAAGCAGTGAATATAAGAGAGGTTTACTCGGCCCCAATGGAATATCCTAGATTCTTGTATGCCAACACATGCGAGGATCTATTCATAAAGTGGTCGGAGTATGAGAAGAGTCACCCACTTAGGTGATATCTTGAGATGACTCTTAGAAAAACTAATAGAATAAGGCGCCATGTGGCGAGTTTGTTTTAATTAGTTTCACTTTAGTAGTTATTTTTAGTTAATAGTATGTTATAAATAGGAGGATCGACCTATTAACAAAGGTCGATGGTTGTTTCTATGACCCTCATTTTTGGTTTTGATAAGAACTATTTCGGAGTTGCCTTTAATTGAGAAGTCCTTTTTAGGACCAAGACAAGTTGTATTTTCATCAAATGCGTGCATGATTGGATGTGGAGAAGAATTATTTCTTATTTTGTCTCATGAATGCATGTTGTAATGAGTAAGAGATACTAAATCTATTGATAATTTATCTGATGCAATGTTTTATAGTTATTTTCTTTAATGGTGAATATAAGTCATTGTGTTATTATGTGATGGGTGATTAGAGTTGAGTGAATTAGTTTACTTGCTATTTTTTATCGCATGCATGTTTTTATTCTGATATGTTGTATCTCAGTCAGTAATTGGAATAATCACACAGTTAACATATTAGTACTAGGCCTGTAGTAGACAATCACTATCTGCATGCTAGAGTAACGGTTATCCCAAGCTCAACCTCCTCTCTAGTAGTTAGGTTTGTTTCCACTTTGTCACTTAGTTGGTTTCTATGGGATTCACCTTATATCAGTCCCACCTAAGAAAAAATACAAAAAAGAGAAAGTCTGAACTGAAGAAGAGAGCCTTCTCAAGAAAACGTAAAGCCCATCGATTATTTTGGCTGGATCACAAGATCTGGAGAACCGTTCTACTATTAAATGTTGGAGAGTATAATTGGGCCTCGGTTGTGGGTTTGGTTCCTACTGTTGAGTTAATGGATTTAGGACCCCTCAATAGAATTGGTGCTAGAACGAGGGACCGAAGAATGAATTTCTGAATATATATTTGACATAATTTTCCAGACAACCTGTAGAATCAAAACAACCCACATGCATGGCTAGTCATTCCCAAGAAAACCCACACACACTGAGTACTCTTGAAATTACTAACTCACTCGAGCCTAAGGAATAACCCCTATTCTCTTATATACCTTACGCTCTTCCTCATGAGGAATTGAATCAATTCAGAAGAATCACAAGAGCATACACCCGATAGATCAATGTGCTGCCCTTAGCTCCATTACTTCCTCGAAGAAAAAAAATAATAAGACTAGTGGTCAAATCCCTGGACCAGGTTTTCGTGCACATGGTATAAGACCTAATAGATTTTTCCCACACCGAAATGGAACATCCTCTCAATATAATTCCTGAAACACTGACCAGTAACTTCTCCGAGCCCGATGAGTTTTCGGAAGAAGAAGGGTTTAAATAAGGATCTGAAGACATGGAAGAGAAAAATGACCATGAAGAAGAAAGGGGAAATCCACCTCAGAAAAATCAACCTTGGTTGGCCATATATTCTCTGGCCATCCCTGGACAAGTACATAACCTCCCTCGACACCTAGAGAAGTTACTTCCTAAGTTTGACCCTTAAACCTCAGGATTTCCTGAGGATGATATCAAGAAATTCATACTAGCTATCAGACTTATAAATGTCCAACATGAATAAGTAGTTTGCATACTGTTCCCCTACACTTTTGAGAATTCAGCTTGCACGTGGTATTTTAACCTACCTGTAGGATCCATAACAATCTAGATGAAGTTTCAAAAGGACTTTATGGATAAATTCGCAGAAGAAACTACTATAGGAGAGTTGATGGCTGCATTGTTCACATCCACCATGAGTTCAAAGGAAAGGGTCAAAGACTTTAATCAAAGTTTTACCACCATCTTAAATAAATTCCATCCCGAGGCTAAGCCTACTCAGGAGTTGCAAATCAAAGTATATGCTGATGTTCTCCCAGCTTCTATTTACATGTTTGTGAAAAGGGTTGCCAAATTAATCTCAGCCGATAATTTTGAAGAAGCCAAAATGATAGAGTTCCAAATGAAAGGGTGTAAAGAAGGCCAGGTCTCATTAGTTAAGAAAGAAGTTCCACCTCCTCCTAGGAGAGGACTATTTCTTACTAGACCCCCAGGGAAACAAACAGAACAATCTCTTGAAAAGGGAAGTGGGGACATTGAAGACCTACAACACATGGTAAAAAGACTATAAAATGAAATTATAGACATGAAGAGAAGTGCAGGGGAGGGAAACCAAGGCCAGAGACCCTATAAACCATTCTTCAAAATAAATCCTTATTTCAAAGAAATTGAACCCTACCCAACCAACTTAAATATCGATCTGGGGAATGTAGCATCCGACTCTTTCTGTATGTATCATCAGGATAACCACTCTGAAAGATACTTCCCCCAATGGATGCATGCCATGAATTTGATGGCCAACCGGTTTCTAGATGAGGTCTCCCTAACCGAACAACCAAGTGGATCAACTATAAATATCGTTGATCAGGAATAGGTTGATCCACCAGAATAAAAAACCATGCTGATATGGGACTATGATTTACTTATTCTTTATGATGACCTATATGAATTCCAAGAACCACCCACATAAGTCTTGGTTGTGCAAACACAAAGTAGGGGTTAACTAGTCTCAGACAACCTTTCTACTACCCAAACCTTGGGAGGAATATCAACTCCTAATCACCCGAAAACACCTTTTTCCCCCCGAAGAAACCTTATAAACATCCATACACAAGAATCACCCAAGCTGGATTACAACATAGTAGACGATTTGAAGAAGTTGAAGGCTAATATATCAGTTATAGACATATGTAGAATCCATCATCAAAAAGACTTTATGTTACAAGCTTTGAAGTCAGTAGAAAATCCTACAACAAGCATTGACCAAGAGGGGAGTCTAACTCCCATAGATCCAAGGAATAAACCAATTGTGAATGCCTATTTTGAAGATAAGAAGGGAAAACCTTTTGTTCCACCGTTCCTTTTAACATTCGAAGTGTTCAACATAAACCTCCATAACTGTTTGGTTGATTCAAGAGCATCCTCTAATGTTATACCATTATCTATTTGTAAAAAAACAAATGTCGTTCCTCTCAAAAGAGATAAACATGTAATACAACTAGACAAAACCCAGGTGAAGGTTATGGGAGAACTCAAAGATGTGATGATCAGAATAGCAACTCACCCTAAATTTGTGCAAGTAATCGACATTATCGTAGTAGTTATCCCAGAATCTTATGGATTGTTATTAAGTCGAGATTGGTCTGAAAAGTTAAAAAACTACTTTAGCATAGACTGGGCGCACCTTTGGCTACCCTTTAAGGGACACAAAAATATGATAAGAATTGATATGGAAAGATATCTAAAACATATTTTCACTGACCTAGAAACCCTAAAGGAACCCTCGTCGATAAATTTCCCTGTGTTAGGGAATTATTCCTGTGATTCCTACTTCAAGAACTTCTCCCCTCTCTCATATGATGTCCATCTTACTCAAAACTCCGAAATGATTTTTCGAGAGTAATTGTCGACGGTGGTGGAGGAAACCCTCTTCTGCAAAGAACCTACGTTAAAAGTCACAGAACTAACGGGAGGAAAAGAGGAAACTAATAGGAAAGGGGAAGTTGATGCATGTTTCCCACAAGTTTGGACCCTATATTTTTATGGATCTAAATCACAAGAAGGGTCAGGATCAGGGTGTATCCTCATTAATCCAAATGGAAAACAACATTTCCTGTCCTATAGACTAGAATTTGAATGCACAAATAACACTATCGAGTATGAAGCTCTAGTACAAGGGTTAAAGAAATCCATAGGCCTAAACGTTCAAGAATTGAAGGTTTTCGGAGATTCTAAAATCATTGTCAGATAGATAAGGAATACTATGCATTGCAATTATCCACACCAGAAGAATTACCAACAGGAAGTGCACAGGCTAATAGAATGTCACACGCCCACTATGACAACTAATTTTTTTTGTCTTTTCTTTGAGGGACATAATCCATGAATTTCTATGGGGCCTAGTAGAGACCATCCCTTCCCTTATCCTCCTCCATGTGTTTGTTGGCTAGGACCACAGGCCTTACCAAAAAGGCGCTTTTGGTTTTCACGTTTCAGGATTTCTGTGTGCGAGCTCTCCCCAACTACCTGTCCCTTGAAATGTTGAAACCCGAAATGGGGTTAAAGAGATCCTTGGCCCCACTTTTTCCTACTCCATGTGACCACCTCCATGAACATGCTTTCAAGATTTTTGTTGCAAGGAACACTTGTTCCTTCAATCCCCGAAACCCGAAAGCTAGTATCATCTGGATCTATGGTCCAGATCGTCGACTTGATCAATGGCCAGGATTAAATCCCGACATTCTACCTTTCGGGATTCTGGTGGGGTCTTCACTCCTATTTCTCCAATGTCCATAACCCTGGTGGCTTTAGATATTCGCCATGCATCCTCTACAAATGGATGGTCCAAATCCTTTCGGGAGTCCTCCTTTCTACCACATGACCCTATCCTGTGAACTAGGGCTCATCCACAGAGCGTGTTGGGGTTTCATATACCAGGATTTTGCGACTGCGAAAATGAGGGGTCTTGCCCTCTGGTTTCCTAGGTTCCGAAATGCCGAAACGTATTCATGCTAAACCAATTTCAGGGTTTCGTATACCAGGATTTCACGACTTGTGAAAATGAGGGGTCTTTCCCTCTGGTTTCCCGAGTGTCGAAACGTCGACTGGAAGCCATGTGTCCCTTCGATGGACAACTGTGACCTTTAGCCATGATCAATAGATGTGATATTTTCGAGATGATCAATGGTCATGATCAAATCCTATCTTTCTCCTTTTAGAGAATTTGGGAGAGTCTTGACTCCCCTTTCCCCGGTGCCAAATCCCCGATGGATTTGGATCTTTGACACACATCCTTTGGGATGGATGATACTGATGCTTTAAGAACTTTGAAGAGTCCTCTCTCCCTTTCATGCACCAGGTTAAACCTCATGTGCCTTTTTTGGATCTGACGACTATCGGTCCCCTACGCTCGATCTGATGGTTCAGATCTATTCTTCTGCACACTCTTCTCCGGCTGTCTGGACGTAGGATCCAATGGTCCAGATTTCCTGCCAATTGGCGATTTGCCTTTCAGGACTTTGGGGAAATCCTCACCTCTATTTCCCCAAATTGAACAAATGGTTCAGATATGATTTTGATCACGATCTCTATCACTCCTGAGCTTTCATACACTCTGAAACCTCCAAAGGGTTTCTCAACCTCTACACTCCATGCAGGGTCCTTGCACACAACGGTGCGATCCTTCCTGAGCTTGTCTAGGACTTAAGGAGTTTTGGGTTTAGTTTTCCTCGCAGAGAGCCTATGTCGATCTACACTACCTCTCCTGAGCTTAACAAACTTCATCCTCCAAGAGACTCTAAACAATTAGGAGGGTTGGCATGCGCACATGAAACTATGTCCAGGGTCGACAAACACACAGTTCATGACTCTGGCTTATGCCTCCACATGACACAAGCATTTACAAGTATAAAATCATCTCCTAACCATATAGTTTCTTACTGGCCTAGTTATACAATCAAGTAGAAATAAGGGGGATATAGTATATCCATTAATAAATATGCACAATTCCTGAAACATACACAGTATAACCAATTCATACATAGTTACGACTAAATTACACAAGGTAGGAAATCACTTATCTATTACAGGTTCCCACCAACCAACTGACTGTGTGTGTTCATCCTTCCACCTGACCATATGCATAGAGGCATTCATTCTTAGCACTTTGGGCACCCCTATTCCAAGCCATGATATCACCAGGGAATTCTCACACTTCTTGAGGGTTCTTCCTCCGTTTTCGCTTCTGTTTGGGTCATGTTTTTTGTAACTCAGAGATTTCTCTCTCAGTTATGGCCTCGGTGAGGTTTCTCAGATTCTCCTCGGCATCAAGCTCACAAACTTCATTTTGTGACTCGCTGGAGAGATTTGCGCAGATCCCTTGTGAGCTTATGCTCTTTCTTTGTTCGATGTCTCCTCTCCAGTGTGTATTCCTCTTACCTTGGAAGGTTTTCCAACCTATCATGTTCCTTCTATCAGAAGGAAGCTCAGGTCTGTAGGTCTTTGCGATACTTTGAGCTGACAACCAATGTTTCCATTCATGGGGGTGGTTGATAATTCAACCACCGGTCCTTTCTTCATTAACTGATTTCTCTCCTTGGGATCCGAAGGAGGTTTTCATCCTCATCAAGGGAAATTTGGGGTTATTTTTCATAATGAACCCTCTCTTATAGTTTTCAAATTCTTCCTCTAGTGATATCATGGCCAGTACTTTCAAGGCTTCATCCCCACAGTTAGTTATTGGCAACTCAAACAATAATACATTTACATTGTCCTCATGCATTAGCATGGTAATTCCCATTTTATGATTAATTACAAATTGGGGGAAACAGGGTGTTACAATTCCCTCCCCCTTAAAGGAACACTGTCCTCGGTGTTATTTCTCAAAAACACCTGTCACGCCTTTCTCATTCAGTTACTTCAGAAGTCTTTACCTTCTTCCTCAGTCAGGTCCTCTTTCAGGATCTTAGTCTTCATCATCTGCCTTCAATAATTTATGGAAAACAAGCACATTAATCACAATTTTGTGCGAAAACATCTTACTGTTGTTCAAAATTCAAAAGGAAAATTTCATAATCTTAGCACAATACTTATCTATGCAGTTTGTGGATCTGTATCCACATGGTGCCTTTTTTATCCATACTCATCACTTTCCTTGACATACCCATTGGGTGCATGATTCCAATTCAATAGTTCACAAGAGCTATCATAATTTCATCTTCCTTTCCAAGGGTTTTTTACACGGGAAACTACCCACTGTGTGCATGATCCCAATAGTTTACAAGAATTATTAAGGTCTCCTCTTCCTTGTAGTTAGTCACCCTCCATGCCCAGGCTCATGCATCCCCTTCACTTCTATATAGTTCTTAGAGCGATCCATCTTGCCCTGCCAAGGTTTTCTCGTACAGAAAAAATTTAGAGACTCTATCGAGTCTTACAGTCAAGGAGTCCCTCAGACTTTCTCTGTCGAGGTGTACCTCCGTCTTGTGTTACCTCAACACAATAATTTTCAGGCGATCATGGCTTATCACGAGGTTTTCATGTCTCAGTAGTAGCCATGTTCATTATCTTCAACTTTGACAGCCCTCATCTGTCCTTTCTGGACATGTATTTTCCTCTCACCTGTATCACAGGTATACAAAATTCATGAGACATCATTATAAATTCTAACTTTTAGAATTTTATTGCAAATTTGTCACCCACAGATTTTCCAATCTCACGATTTGTTTTCATATTTGTTCCACACGGGAACCAGATTCATAATTATGGGACTTTCCTTCCCATAATGGTTTGGCTCAGCAATCAATTGGCCTTCCTTATGGGCTTACAATGTTTCCATATCCAAGACCCCTTTGCTTCCTGCACTTTCAACTTCAATCGGCCAAACAACTTGTTAGCTTTTCCATTCATATACATTTTATTGCACCTTTACAACATCGTCACAACAATTTCAGAATTGTGCATACTTAAAAATTAAATTACTTTCTCAAAAAGGAAATACCATTCCCTGCAGTTTGGCTCAGTAGGCAATCGATCTTCCTTATGGACTTACAACACTGCCATATCCAAGACCCTTTTCCTCCCCACAATTTCATTCTTTACACAACCAAACAATTGTTAGTTTTTTGTGTACATTACCTTTTTCGAAAATCGAGTATACTAACAGTCCAGGTCATTTCATCTATTCAAGGATTCAAAGTGAAAGGATACATCATCCCTTACCTATGCATCATTCCAGCCTACCAAATTTTCAAAATGTGATTCGGATATCAATTGATTTTAATGAATGTGCCAACATTTGTGGCCACATTCATACCCAACGCACCCTTGCATTGATTTCAATTTTGTCACACTTTATGCCAGGTTCTTGGCCATGGTGTGTTGGAACTTAACCAACCTCTCCACCACATGGCCTATTCATTTTCATTCATTCTTACAACAGGACAATGCTTCCTGCTATAGGCCAATCACGACCCCAAATCGGTATACCAGAACTCAAAGTTTCACATGAATTCTTTTAAGCACTCCTTGATTGGTCAATGCATTCATGACATATCGGTTCATGAATTCTGC
>ML824333.1:18409-39919 GCA_009831015.1 Picea engelmannii | reverse complement strand
GAGTATAAAATCATCTCCTAACCATATAGTTTCTTACTGGCATAGTTATACAATCAAGCAGAAATAAGGGGGATACAATATATCCATTAAGAAATATGCACAATTCTTGAAACATACATAGTATAACCAATTCATACACAGTTACGGCTAAATTACACAAGGTAGGAAATCACTTATCTATTACAAGTTTCCGCCAACCAACTAACTGTGGGTGTTCGTCCTTCCACTTGACCATAGGCACAAAGGCATTCATTCTTAGCACTCTGGCCACCCCCGTTCCAAGCCATGATATCACCAGGGAATTCTCACACTTCTTGAGGGTTCTTCCTCCGTTTTCACTTCTGTTTGGGTCATGTTCTCTGTAACTTAGAGTTTTCTCTCTCGGTTATGGCCTCGACGAGGTTTCTTAGATGCTCCTCAACATCAAGCTCATAGACTTCAGTTTTTGACTCACTAGAGAGCTCTGCGCATCTCCCTTGCTATCTTACGCTCTTTCTTTGTCTGGTGTCTCCTCTCCCATGTGTATCCCTCTTACCTTGGAAGGTTTTCCGACCTATCATGTTCCTTTTTTCAGAAGGAATCTTAGGTCTACAGGTCCTTGTGGTACTTCAGGCTGACAACCAATGTTTCCATTAATGGGGGTGGTTTATAATTCAACCACCGGTCCTTTCTTCATTAACTGATTTCTCTCCTTGGGATCCGAAGCAGGTTTTCATCCTCATCAAGGGAAATTTGGGGTTATTTGTCATAATGAACCTTCTCTTATAGTTTTCAATTTCTTCCTCTAGTGATATCATGGTCAGTACTTTCAAGGCTTCACCCCCACAGTCATTTATTGGAAACTCAAACAATAATACATTTACATTGTCCTCATGCATTAGCATGGTAATTCCTATTTTATGATTAATTACAAATTGGGGGAAATAGGGTGTTACATAGAACATTTTGAAGCTTTCAACATTACAACGATTCCTAGAGCGAAAACATTATTGTTGATTCTCTGGCCACCACTGCTTCAAGGCTATCACCTCTAGAGGATTATGAAGCCTCTTGGTTCACTATAGAACTTCTCTACAAACCCTCAATACCCAACAATATTTCTAATTGGAAGGTTTTTGAGGGAGATGAACATATTATAAATTTTCTAACCAATCAGGACAATTTTAAAGACTTGGACATTGACGATGAAGTATTCCAGGAACAATCAATGGAAACCGACCCCCATACAAATTAGTCGATTGAAAAATCAAAGTCTCACATGATACCGAAGGGAATATCTAGTTTAGAAAACACTTTTGACCTAAAATAAAGATTTAAGGGGTAAACAAATGCGAAGATCAGTGGTTCCTGTCCCATGCATGAAACTATAAATCTCATAACCCTGGAAAACCCAAAAAACGTAAACCTCGGCAAGTCCGTATCTAAAGAGGAAAGGAAGGCCTATCTCAAACTCTTTAGACACTATCAAGATGTTTTTGCATGGTCCTACCGAGATCTGGAAACGCATGATACCCATATCATTCAACACACTATCCCATTAAAACCTGAAGTGAAACCCTTCCAATAGAAGCTACAAAAGTATCACCCTTTCCTGGAACCTCTGATGTGTAAGGAGTTCAAGAAACTATTAGATGCCAAAATTATCTTCTAGGTTTGACACTCTGCATGGGTAGAAAATTTGGTTCCTGTAAGGAAAAAGTCTAGGGAGATTCACCTATGCGTAGATTTTAGAAATCTCAACAGAGCTTAAGAAAAGGATAACTAGCCAGTCCCTCCAATGGAGCAACTCCTGCAAACTGTGTCTGGCTCTGAAATTTTCTCCTTACTAGACGATTTATCAGGTTACAAATAGGTTCTAGTTTCAGAAGAAGACCACTTGAAAACTACCTTCCGAACCAAGTGGGGAACCTTCGCTTACAAATGCATGCCTTTTGGGTTAATCAATGCAGGAGTGACCTTCCAGAGGCCCATGGATGTAGCATTTCGGGGACTAATCAACAAGTGTGTAGTAGTGTACTTGGACAAAGTGATTGTGTATTCAAAGAACATGGAATATAACATCCAACATTTAACCCAAAGTTTCGAATGGTGTAGAAAATACGACATATCCTTAAAGCCCAAGAAGACTATTTTCGTTGTTGAAGACGGTAATATGTTAGGCCACATTATATCTCAAGCATGCATTTTCATAGATCTAGAAAGGATAAAGGTTATAGCTCAACTTCCATTACCTCACAACAAAAAAGCTATGCAATTGTTCTTCGAGAAAATTAATTTTGTAAGGAAATTCACCCTTGATTTCACGAAAACTATCAAACCCTTACAAAAAATGATTCATAAATATGTCGAATGTAAGTGGGATGATGAACGAAATAAGGCTTTAAGAAATATTAAGACTGCAATATCTCAAGCCCCAGTGCTGCGATGTCCTGATTTCAATAAATATTTCTTCCTCTATACTTTTGCCTCTGACCAATCGTTAGCCACGGTATTAACTCAGAAGGATGAGGACAACAATGAAGCCCCTATGTCATTCATGAGCACTAATATTCAGGGTGATGGACTAAATTACCTTGCTATAGATAAGCAGGCCTATGCAGTATACAAGGCGATAAAACACTTCAGATCTTACATCCTCAAGAACCAGACCAAAGTAATCATGCCTCACCCTGCAGTACGATCCCTATTTACTCAAAATGAGATGGGAGAAAGAAGAGGAAACTAGATGGAAGTAGTCCAATAATTTTATCTAGATATAAAACCTGCTAAACTTGTTAAAGGACAAGGGTTATGCAAACTGGAAGCCGAAGCTTAGGACCAAGTAAATGAAGACCCTGGATGGGATAATGAAATGGCATTATGGTGTGGTGAAGATCCATACATATCCATAGGGCAAGAGTCTTGGTATAAGAAATTGACTTATCTACTGCACCATGAGACTTGCCCAGAAAACCTAAACCCCAGGGGAAGGAGAGCTCTCAGGTTAAAATCCACACAATACCGCCTCATAAATTTAGTACTCTTCTAGGTTAATTATGATGGGTTACTTTTAATATGTCTTGAACGTGAATATGCAGACAAATTTCTCAAGGAGATCCATGATGTTCCTGCAAGTGGACATCTTGTAGGGGACACCACCACTCATAAGATACTTAGATCTGGATATTATTGGCCCATTTTGTTCAAGGATGCTCACACATACGCTAGAAACTGTAAAACTTGTCAAATAAGCATTGGGAGGGAAAAGAGAGCAGTGGTTCCACTCCAACCGATGATTGTTTCTAGGCCTTTTGAGAAATGGGGGTTATATATCATAGGGGAAATTACACCAAGTTCTTCAAAACATCATAAGTACATACTTACTGCCACCGATTATTTCACAAAATGGGCAGAAGCCATTCCTCTGACTCATGTAAATGAGAAGGTGGTAATCCAATTCATAGAACAACAATTAATCACAAGGTTCGGTTTCCCTTCTGTCCTTGTTTTTGATAATGCAACTTACTTTTGTTCCACCTTATTAACAGAGTTTGCTATTATCCATAGGGAAACGAGGTGGCAAAAGAAACCAATAAGAACTTAGTAAGAATATTAAAGAGAAAAGTTGCAGACAACCAGAGGAATTGGCATAATTCACTTCATAATGCTTTATGGGCTGATAGAGTCACACTAAAGGAAGATATAGGGAATTTCCCATACTTTCTGGTATACGGGAAGGAGGTCATTCTACCGAACATGCTTTATCTTCCATCTCTTCAACTTGCCCATACAACAAAGGGGAGCCCTCATCAATCATACAACAAATAATTGATACCCTGCTCATGCTAGAACAAGAAAGGGAGAAAGATAAATCAAAGTTCATATCCCACGAGTAGATAGGTAAAAGGTGGTTTGATAAAAATAAGGCTAAATAGAAGAATTTTGAAGTAGGAGACTTAGTCCTAAAGTGGGACAGAGAAAATGAGCCTAAAGGAAAAAATTCTAAGTTTCAGAACCTATGGCTCGGACCTTTCTGGGTGGCCGAGAAGATCGAGTTAGGCACATATCGACTGCAGAATCTGAGGGGGGAACCTGATTCTCTCCCAGTGAATGGCCAAACCCTAAAACAATATTTTCATTAAAAAATAATAATAATAAATAAATAAATAAATCTCTTATGTGTTTATTCTAGATACGTCATTTTATCTTTTGCGTTTGCACATTTTTGTTTTATCTTTTGCGACTATGCTTCTGAGATTTTGAAAGATATTGTTTGGAAAGAAAATGGTTGACCTCAAATCATGTGACATAGAGAACTCAATTCCTAATTTGTCGCTCACATATGAACACAAGCAAGGCTGAGGAACCTGCGGTTGTTTCAAGGGATTCTCTATCTAGCCTATGTAGATGAAAAACATTGTAGAAATGTAGAATTGTCTGCTTAGTGTTCTGGTAAAAACCTTAAGGGAAAGATGGTAAGATGGAAGGGACTACATGCACCTCAAAGACAAAGCTAGTAAGTTTCACCTTAACCATCTCATATTGCAAATAACAGACGTCCTCCTCTCCCGCTCGCTCAGGGAATTCTACTAAAATAAAAGTCAACTATATCAAATGAGTGCACAATAGGAGAGGGTATGAAGATATCTCCACTGGAGCTATGGACGCTCACTGGAAATAGAGAAAGGTCTGTGATGTCGGGGTGACTCTACCGAGGCTATGGACGCTCGCTGGCAGCGGAGAAAAACCATAGAAAATGAATAAGAGTAACTAAAGGGCCTAGTTCCAGTGAATTCTTTACTGGAATATTGTCAAAAGGGGGCATGAGTAAAGGTTACAGGAAAAGAAGGTGGAATAAAGGTTAAAAAACCCCACAAGAAGGCCTAGATGCATCAATCGGGGAAATTCCAAATGCAAGGGTAAAAGAGGCTCTGATGAAAACCAATTAAGTTCCTAATCATCTTTTTCATCTTTCGAGCATGAGGAAGGAACATAGTTTCTACTTTCTCCCAATAAGTCGCCATTTTTTGAGCACTCAACACACCCTAAAAACCCTATGTCAAATTTTCACTTTTTGGGTACCACTTAATTTTTCATTGTTTGAATTTGATTTTCTTTTGAGAAATTTTTTGTCTTTGCTTGTTCTCTTAACGCTCATTATCTATTCATGCTTGTTTAAATTTATGAAAATCCATGAATTAAAAGGGCCTAGCATTTAAGTAAGGAATCAACAACCAAAACACTTCACCCGACACGCTCAAGATTCGACATCGTAAAGAATTAAGAGGTGAAAAGAAACCACTAGGAAAACCTCAATCACTGAGCGCCGATCTCCACCGGTATCGACGAAAATAAGTTTTGTTTCATGACAAGTACCACATACAGACCTCATCGATATTCGATCCCCTTCTGCATCAGTAAAGGTGAAGGGATTAAACGTTAATAAAGAAAGAAATGATATCACCGATAGTCGATAACCAACGCGCTTGTTAGAATAAAAGAAGACTGAATCGTGATGAACATTCCGACCATGCTAAATATTTTTCCTCAATCACCGATTCCCGAAGCATTTTAGAATTGGGAGTTTTTGAAGAAGTTACTCCCAAGAAAAACATGCGACAAATTTATCCCTAATCACCTATCCCCGATACCTTTTCGGCATTGAAAAACCCATGTTTATTTTATAATGCACAACTTGAAGAAAGCCTGGACTCCAACTGATATGCGTGAATTAAGTCACTATTATTTAACGCCACATGTCCTTTCCAAACTAGAGAGACCATATGGTCTAGATCAATCCTGAGTCACTTTTGGTTCCCCACGTCCAAGTCACACCTTCGAGTTAGTTTTTCACGTCATCACCGTACAATGAAATTGATCAGTGTAATAGGTTTTCCACAAAAGGATATCAACAAAAAAATCCATAGCACATTGCCAATCTCTGATCCACCCACTGAGAAAGCAACATGATGGGACGTTTTAGCGCTAGATACGATTAAATTCTGACCTTTTAAGGGGTTAATTAATACCAAATATCGCATTAGTTTCTACTTCGTGCACAAAGAAAAATAGTCATTTGAAATTACTGATAGAGCACATCACCCTCAGTGCCTCTGTCATCAACCCACAATAAATTCAAGTTGTAGATATTCGGTGACATATTGGTTTTGAATTCCACTCATCACCTGAATTAAATGGTTGATACGACAAGGTAAGTTCTTCCCCGGTTTAAATTCTATTGGGCCATTGTAAATGAAATCATTCTATCTGCAAAGGAGTTTCAGAGTATCCAGAGAAGAGAGATGAGAAATTCAACAACTTCAAGATCATGTGATTATCAAACAACTAGGTTTAGCAAGCATTATAGGTATGTACCAGTCTGTGGAATTTTTATGTTTTCACTTCACATATACATTTTTCTCCAGTGTCGCTCTATACACAGGCCCTAAAGAATTGATTTTGATTGCAGGAACAATGCCTCTAAGAAATCCAACCACTAGGTGATCATCGAGGGTGCCCAAGCTAAAGGAACCTGAGGTAGGAGAAGGCTCTTCTCCAGGGGCAGCGAAAAAATTAGAATTTGCTCCAAGACTGGAACCGGTTATTAAAAAATCCACAAAGAAGGTTTTCATTCAAATTGTGGCCTTCAGAGAAAAAGAGGCAAGAATAGGGACCAATACGACACTCCCACATTGGGGAGAACTCTTTAAGAAGATCAACCGGGAGGAATTTTTGGAATACATCCCACACAGTGACCTGGATGTGAGAGCGCTCGACGACCAGGTATTCCCAAATATCCAACCGTGGTACATGCACATGGTAGCAAGTAGAACCCCACTGTTTCCTTGTGTTGAAATGCTGCAATGGCTTATTGACCACACAGACACACATAATTGCCTAATCAATGATGAGAATGGTGGGTGTGTCGGATTTTTCCTTCCAGTGGAGGTATAGAAGTAATACAAGCTTAAAGACCTAGAGGAGCGACTGAACACTAATTTCATCGTGAAATTCTATGAGCGCCATGACACCAGTCGGATAATGGCCTCATGGTGGAAAGAAGATAAGAAATACACCAACCGGACCTCCGGTTGGTACCAAACAACCATCCTAAGAGAACCATACATCTTCCTAATGGCACTCATCTGTCGGTTGTATGGGGAGAAAGAATTCTCCAAGTTTTTGGAGGCATGGATGCCTCTAGCGTACACGTAGATATCTCTGGGAGAGGCTTCAACTGGGGAGCCATCATTTCCAAGCAGTTGAGCATCTGCACACAATGGGCTCAGACACCGAAAGAAGGGGAGACTCCAACCTTCTACATGGAATCATACTTGTTGGATGTCATGTGTGCGAGAAACGTCTTCACCAGCATGAAACTAAGGTGGAACATCACAGAGCTCCCGATACATATTTAAGCATCTATGGGAGAACAGGTATAAAAAATCCTACTCCCTCATCTGCGATGAATTCATCGCATGCATTTATTTTATTCTTTTCAAGAAAGAATGTCTAAGACTATCGGTTGCGGCCAAAAAGGTCATATCAAAGGTCGGCCACTAGTATCTGGACGAATGTGATACCTACATTAGGGTATTTAGGGCCACCAGAGAACCTCACCTCCTACCAACACATGACCCTAACCGACTTATGGTGGGGGAAATATGCTACCAGACCATCCTGCAAGGTTACAACACTACTCTAGTCAAAGATAAGAAGCGAGCATTAATACCTTATGGATTTTATGTAGGTTATACCTAGTGAAAGACATCACTCAAGCCAAGCAGAAAGGTTTGAACCAATTAGAATTATGGTTCCAGACCGACCGATTCTGTAAGCACTACCCAAAAGGTCTAGTTGTGAAACATGCTTCCCAAGTGTCATCCTGCTGGCCATATGCCCACGACAAATTCGAAGACAAAATATTCACAAAAAATGCATAGGATTGGGACAAGGTGGTGGCGTGGATGGTTGATCCCAAAATGACCAAATTCAGAGATATGAGTCTGGATGAACAAACAAAAACCATAGAACAATTAACTCAAGAGGCCCTCAAATCTAGAGAAGAAATGATAGTGGCCAAAGAAGCAATTCCCTAGGTAGTGACCGAAGCAGTCGAGATTCCCTAGCTTGCCCTGATGCAAGGTAGAGGTCTTGCCATGTATTATGAAGCGCGAGAGAAGGGGTTACTCATGCAAGAACATGCACAATGGATAATTTATCAACTTCAAGATGACCTAGGACTCATAAATATGACAAGGATCCCTATCGAAAACCCAAATGAAAGCTAGACGGGCACAAGCGGCTCTGAAATCATAGACATTGATGAAATTACTGGGTTAGACAACCCTGAATTCACAACGCCACTGGACAAATTTTTGACATGTGTTTCATCTCAAATAGAGACAGTTGAAACATCAGGGAGGACAAGTGCATCAAAACCCTTAAGCGAGTTGATAAAAATATATGATGATGATGAGAGCCCGTAGGTATCCCTTGTGATCCCCGTGCATATCAAAGAGGAATGGAGCCAGAGAAGACATATTCCCCAGTTCCCGATTCTCATATTCAGGGGCTCCCACAGAACGAACAATAAGTCGAGAGTGTCTTGGACATTGAGCTTCCCAATGCACCAAAAACACAAGCGAATAGTCTGAAATACGGGCCAAGGTCGGGCAAAAAAAATGAATAAGTTCTGTAGCAGGGTATCGATGTCTCCACGACTGATGATCAAGTAAGTACCGAGCCTACCCCAATGCCTGAATTCCAATTAGTACTCAACTCCCCGATGAGTGACAAATAGAAGCCGGACCTTCATAATAGAGGGAGGAAATTCAAGAACCTAGTCTTGAACAAATATATACCATCAATAGTCTAGGGAATACACTCACCTATGGGGATCAACAAATTACCGAACCTATGGATGAAGTAGCTGACATACATGCCATCGCTTATGATCTGAAAAGGAAATATATCATCCAGAGAACCACCAAGAAGAGGAGGATCACTTTGGATCGCTCCATCCTCATCACCACAGAGGAAAACTTGATCAACAGTGAGCATGCTAAGACATATGAACTCATTGGCACAGGGATGGCGATCATGGATTCCACCCTAGATAGAGATAAAAGAGATGAAGAGGAGCTGGCTACTTCTCTAAAGGAATTGGAACATTTGTGCCACTTGGAGAAATACTACCAGGATACCACACAGGCCGCGGTGTACCTAAGGAGTGAATTCAAAGAAGCCAACAACAACTTTATAGATGAACAACACCTATTCACTGCAAGGATAACCGAGCTTCCGGAAGACATCCTCATGGCACTTGCGACGTGAAAAGATACAGAGGGGTGGTAAGATAAATCTCAACAAGTCATGGAAAGAATCAAATATATCAATGCAGTGAAAAAGGGCCAAGACATCGAAGAGCATGACATCTGGGTGCTAATGGAAAGCAACGTCGACCGCATAAGGAAATAGGCCAAGTATTGGGTTAAAATGTCCTGAGAACCCCACAGATAAATTCAAGAAAAATGGGCCAAGTGCGAGAAAATCTGGATCAAGATCAATCGAGTAATGAAAGACATCTGAATCCCCGAGTTTGGCACACCCGATGACTTTGTTGACTTGCGTGACATAGTCAAGTCGCACATCGAGCAAGACTTATCATGGGCCGAAGAAATAGAAAATGTGACAGAAACTACGCCAGGACATATGCAATAATTTATGGAGCACCCGATCAAATCTCGGGCTATGTTGCAACAGTTAAGTAATAGTATAGTCAAGTATCATGCACAAGAAGTGGATATAAGAGAGGTTTACTCAGCCCCAATGGAATAGCATAGATTTTTGTATGCCAACACATCCAAGGATTTATTCATAAAGTGGTCGGAGTACGATAAGAGTCACCCACTTAGGTGATATCTTGAGATGACTCTTAGAAAAACTGATAGAAGAAGGTGCCTTGTGGTGAGTTTGTTTTACTTAGTTTCACTTTAGTAGTCATTTTTAGTTAATAGTATGTTATAAACAAGAGGATCAACCTATTAGCAAAGGTCGATGGTTGCTGCTAGGACCCTCATTTTGTTTTTTGTTAAGAACTATTTCAGAGATGCCTTTAATTGAGAAGTCCTTTTTAGGACCAGAGACAAGTTGTATTTTCATCAAATGCATGCATGATTGGATGTGGAGAAGAAATATTTCTTATTTCGTCTCATGAATGAATGTTGTAATGAGTAAGAGGTACTAAATCTATTGAAAAGTTATCTGATGCAATGTTTTACAGTTCTTTTCTTTAATAGTGAAGATAATCCGTTGTGTTATTATGTGATGGATTATTAGAGTTGAGTGAATTATTTTACTTTCTATTGTTTATCACATGCATGTTTTTCCTCTAATATATTGTATCTCAGTCAGTAATTGGAATACTTGCATGGTTAACGTATTAGTACTAGGCCTGTGTTGGATGATCACTGTATGCATGCTAGAGTAAGGGTTATAGCAAGCTCAGCCTCCTCTCCAGTAGGTAGGTTTGTTTCCACTTTGTCACTTAGTTGGTTTATACCAGATTCATCTTATATCAGTCAAACCTAAGAAAAAATACAAAAAAAGAGAAAGTCTGAAATGAAGGAGAGATACTTCACAAGAAAACGTAAATCCCATCGATTATTTTGGCTAGATCGCAAGATCTGGAGAACCATTCCACTATTAAACGCTGCAGAGTCTAATTGGGCATTGGTGGCGGGTTTGGTTCCTACTGTTGATTTAAGGGATTTAGGACCCCTCAACAGGTCCCTAGTGTCTGAAAGCAAGTTCCCAGGTTAGCATTCTATAGGTTTAGGTGAGCTACAAAATATCTGGTATGTTTACATGTTTGTTTTGATGCATAGATTTTCTTTTGATATGGTTAATTCTTGAGGCATTCTTGATATGGTTGGTCTTGTACTTGGATATGGTATATGTTGGTTGGTTGGATGAGTGAGAAACACTCTTATGTATGGTACAATACTGATATACTTGTACTTATTCGAGGGATATCTATATTGTATGATGATGTATGCATGAGGAACATGCATAGGTTGTTGGAGATGCTTCATTGATGACATGGTACATATATGCATATGGTTGATGATATGGAATAAAGTGACAAGTTATAGGCTGATGTGACAGAGGCAACAAAGGTTTGAAGGGACAAAATTTTTGGAGTTCAAGAAAATTGAAAACCCTAGTTTTCTGAAGTTGTAAGCAGGCTGATAGAGGACATGTTTCATACATACGCATGCTACAAGAAGATGACTCACATACATACATGTGCTACAGTATATACAGGTAGTGTAAATGTAGGAAATATTTGAATATTGTTGGTATAGTTTGACGAATTGTTTTCTGCCTACAAGCTGGGTCTTATACTTGAGGGTTGGGATCCTCACATCTTAGTTGGTGCTGAGATCTGCAAGTCGGGTCTTATATTTGAGAGTTGGTACTCTTTGTCAGACAGTTGCCTTAGGTTGATGGATAGTTGGTATGGATTGTTGGTTATCATTGATGCCAACCATTGGAGAGTGATATTGTAGATTGATGTCAACCCTTAGTGATTGATGTCAATCCTTGGAGAAGCCTGGTAGCGAATTTTGGTAGAACAAAGGCATGGGTAAGGGACTCGAGTCTCTTTGAGGTATAAGGGCATGAATATCAATGAATTTATAGGTAAGACTATTCTATATGGATAATACATGTCATGTCACTTCTGGTGATATGTGGAAGGTCACATAACTCCTCACGGTTAGAGAGTTATGGCCTTGTGAAGTTGGAGAACCCTCATGAGTTATCTAGAAGCCCCTAGAAGGTAAAAGAAGTCAAATTACTCTAGAAACTCCTAGAAGAAGTTGACTAGTCAAAGTGGGTGAAACTAGGAGTTAATCATGTGATGCAGACAAACGCCTCAGCCTCGACAGAGTCTCCACACGACCTCTCGGTCTTAAGGATCGTTCTTTTCACCTCATGAGCCAAAGCGACTCTTTTGACTCCTTATCGGAATCACTATCAAACTGATCCACAGGTCCTTCTTTTCTCCTCACGGCCTTTGAACATGACCATGAACATTCCCCGACAGGAAATGCAAACTTTAGGTTTTAGAACTTCTTAAATCCCGATGTCACGAGAACCCTGTCCCCCCCACGCGATCTCCCGATTATCGAATTTCAGAAATGCCGAAACGACTTCAATGGTTATTAGCCCCCTGGGCTATGGATTCACCCACATGACCGTTTCTCATAAGACCACAGTCTTATTTCGGGGTTTCACAACACAAGCGATGGACCTCCTACCCTCTAGACTCCCGATGTTCTGGTATGCGAAATGTCAATTGGCAATTGTCCCGACCTTCCTCCTTCTTCACAATTTCAGGTTTTGAAACACCGAAATGTATGGAGCCCCTGTCCTCTTGACTTATGAAATACCAAAACCTGGTATCCAAAAATTCTATCTTCCCCGACCTTTACCTTCTCTGCGACTTCGGATTTTCGAATGCTGAAATGATCGATTCTCCTCGAGTCCTCAGGATTCCCGAAATGACGATATCTGGGATACCAACATGACCTTTTCTTCGGTTCCTCCACTCTTCATTATTTCGGAGGTTCAAACCCCGAAAGACCTTTTGAGACCCTTTTCCTTGGAACTTCTAAAGTCTCGATCCCCGATCCATCAAAATGACGTCTGCTGGAAATCCTTTCGGGATTTCGTGTTTTGGGTCTCCCAGACGCAAGTCTCCTCCTTGCCTCTACTCCTTCGCACTTCCAGTAGCTGAAATACCGAAGTGACGATTATGGCCCTTTTCAACCTTTGGCCAGATCAATGACTGTGATCACTCTCCATATCGATGGCCCTGAACTTTTTAGGAATTTTCCTCCACGAGATCCCGAATCCCTTGTATTCAGGATTTCCCAAAATCCCGGTATCCCATTTACCGAAATGCTCCCGGCTCCAATGCTTTCCTGAATACTTTTTGGGACTTCGCGTTTCTCAATCTCACAAACCCCACTGCACAACTCTTGCACTGTCCTTTGGTACTCCCGGTACCTGAAGTGCCGAAATACCAAACACCCTTCTCCTTTCGGGAAATTTCCCAAAATCATGGATTGTTGCCACGCGTCTTCTCAAGATGGACGATCCTCTTGCATTTCACGATTTCACAACTTGCCACCCCCAGTGAAAAAAATCCTTTGTCAACTTGAAACCCCAGTAGCTGAAATACCGACGAGTTCCTCAATCTCTGCCATGTGTCCCTACAAATGGACGACTGTGATATTTTCGAGACTTTGCCAGGTGCGAAGTCGTAATACTCACCTCTGTGAGTCCCAGTGTCCGAATCTCCGACACGGATGATCATGTGACACATGTTCTTCCGCAGATGGATGAATCATATCTAATTTACCTTTTTGGGACTTATGCTATGGAGTGTCCAGACCTTCGTCCTCAGGACCTATGAACTCCCGAATGATGAAATCCCGATACCAGCTCCTCCTTTAGGACTTTCGCCTCTGTTCATGAAGGCTTAACCCTCATGTATCTCTGGATAGAACTAACAGCTGTCGCATATTCTGAGTGAGATCCAATGGCTCAAAATATTTTCCTCTCTGCACACTCTCCACTGCTCCTTGGACGTAAGAACTCTTCAACGGTCCAGTTTCTTTCATCTCATCCAACGGATGTTGTACTCCTCCTAATCTTCTGCGTGTTCTTCCTGGTCTTGGAAGAATTTTCCAAATGACTAAAGACCTCAACCTCGAGTTCTTTTCCCTACAAGCTCCATGACTTTGAGTTCTCACCTGTGAGTATAAAAACATTGTTCCTCCTGAACTTTAGAGACTCTAAACTCTCCCAAAGAGTCCTTTCGCTTCTGCACTCCTTGCAGCTACGACTCCGTGCGCTGAAAGCACTACTCCTCCTGAGCTTATCCTTTGAATACTTGAGGGATTCTGCGACTTCTTCCCTACTATAGAGTCTTTTCATGCAAATTGTTGTCTCTTATGAGCTTATCTGATACTCAGATCTCTTAAGGAACTCAGTCCTTTTTCCCTTCTCCTCCAGATGGAGAAATATGATGCCCTCCTAGCTATCCTTCACTCAAGCAACCTATTGCTGATTCTTTTAGGGTGTTCAACAACCCTCTGAATATCCTTCAGTGGATTCTTCTTCAAATTATAGAACTCAACAGAGTTCTCTTCTTGTGCCTATCTACACACTGACTCAATGCCCTCCTAGCAGAGTTGTATAGAACTCCTCAGACATTCTGTCTTATTCCGAATTATCAACAGAGTTCCTCTGTGCACTCCTTTGCACTTGCTCAATTCCCACATGGCAGAGCTTCACAAAACTCATTGTAGAGTTTCTATCTGCAACTGTGTCTCTCTACACAGCCTTGCCTCCTGAGGTGTTCAACAACCTCAAAGGTCTTCCCTCAGTTGATGATTTTATCTTCTGTGCCTGCTTGGCACTTCTTTGTCTGAATACGCAGAGTTCAGAAGTGCTTCTATGCACTGGTATTCAGAGACCACATTACTCTTTCATGCCCTCCTAGCATGAAACCACAAAGAACTTATCAAGCCTGAAAATAAAACACACTTCTACAAATGCCTACATACATCTACAGCATAAAATGAACACAATGAAAGCATCCACATAACACGAAAAACATGTAGGTAAATCTTCTCTTTTGTATTAATGGAAATGCCTACTTTTACAAGGTGTTCCTGAGCACGGCCTGTAACAAGGTCTCGTCTCCTTATCTATCTCCACTCAACTCAGTTTCGTTCTTCTCAACTCTTACTCCTTTTTACAAAATGAGATCGAAATTGATCTTTTACCTGGGGGGCTCTTCGAGCTCTTCCCTCCAATCTACCTACCCTATTCAATCGCATTGAATGGGAAGTCTAGTAGAGTATCGGATATAGATCTTAGCCTTCAAAAAATTAAAAGCCTACCTACACTACAACCTATGCAAAGCACGGCCTCATGGCTCAACAACCTACAACAATTTATTACATTCAAATTCAAATTTGAAAATGAGGGTTGCGCTTCTCTTCATGTTTGAATGCATGCGTTGACGTGGTTGGATGGCTGCCTGAATAATGTGGAGAGATGTTCCTACATCATACTCCTCAGCTGAAAAATTCATGAGCTTCTGCTCATGAGCTTCCACTCTTAGTTGTGGAAATTTCCCTGGATCCCAAACAACCTTCTGGAGTCTCCTTGCTCCACTTCTCTGTTGCTGCTGCTGCTTCTCTTTTGTCCAACTTCTCTCTATTGAAAGTTTCCGCTGACCCTAAAATAATCTCCCTGACCTCCTTGATCACCTTATCCAGTTCCTCCAGTGGCTGGCTCTGGTTTTGCAGTCTCCCCAGCTGCAAAATCTTTTTGCAATTGGGAAAATCACTGTGATCTCCCATGCCTTCTTCATCTGCTTCCAACCTCACCTGTTGGATGTGCATGCCCTGCACCATCACCCTTCTCTCCAGGGCTTCAATTTATTCATATAGATCATCCAAACTAATGTTTTCTACCTCTTCTTCTTCTTCTTCCACTTTTGCAAGCTCCAAGGCTGTAGTCTTTTCAGCTTCCTGGCTGAATGTGTTGAGCCATTCCTCAGAATGCTCATCCTCTTCTTCTTCTGCTTGGGCAGCTTCCAAAGTCTACTCCAATGCTTCCTTGACAGTCTCATATGGATGTCCTTATTCTACTATTGTTGTTTCATCATCTGCAACACAAATTTCTGCCTCCCCTTGGGCAAATGGTAGGAATATCCCAATTCCCCCAATCATTAGAAGATTCGTCTGATCTTCCTCTCGGATGGTGCAAGTTTTTAACTTTTCATCATCTTCATTCACATGGCTGGTAGAACCATATGAATTTGCACCCTCTATCAGCTCCTCGGGCTGATTCAAACTCACCTCTGATTTTATGAGACCCTCAAATAGCCTCATCTTCTTATCCCTTCTCTCCTGGAAAATTGGGATCTCCTTGCTGCCTTGCTGGCAGACTATGAGATCAACTAATCCCATCTTCATCAGCACCCCTTTCTGAGTTGAACTCACCTCTGAGTCCATGATACTTTCAAATAGTACCATCTTTGTTCCCCTGCCCACCTGGCAAATTAGGATTTCCCTGCTGCCCTGCTGGCAGTCCTTGAGATCATGCAGGGACCTCATCTCATTGCCCACATGGAAATGTGAAATTCCCTGGTTGTCCTCATGACAGTCTGTGAGATCCCATAGTAATCTCAACTCTTTTCTCTCCTGGCAATTGGGAATTTCCTGGCTATCCTTGAGATCTTCAGCTAATCCCAATCTATCCTTACTACTGAGGCTCCTCCCAGTCTCTAGTTCACATATCTGAACCACTCCCTCTGGTCCATTGAGGTTTTCAGCATGCCTCGACCACCTTCTCAACAAATTTTGCTGTCTTTTGACCATCAACTCCTTGACTGGCCATTTTACTCTTGTCCTCATGGGCCACTCATATACCCATCTTGACTTTGCATTCTGCTGCATCCGCAGTTCAAGTTCTTCCATCCTTGCCCTGATGTCGGCAAGCTCTTTCTCCCTTGCAGTGTCCTCCTGCTGCTGCCAGTTCTTCCTTCCACCACACATGCGGCCTTCAGTAGCCATTTTGTTGTTCCTTTCTTCCCTCCTGACACACCTACTGCTGTCACTCAACAACCCTGAATGTTCCCAACTTCATCCACAGTCTCCTGCTCCTAGTACTCTGTTTTCCTTTGCCTTCTCCCTCTACTTGAAATATACAAACATATTTCTAGCTCTAATACCAAACTTGATGTAGAAAGACGCCTTTGCCTTGACAGAGTCTCTACGCGACCTACCGGTCTTAAGGATCATTCTTTTCACCTCATGAGCCGAAGTAGCTCTTTTAAATCCTTATCATAATCACTATCAAACTGATCCATAGGTCCTTCTTTTCTCCTCACAGCCTTTGAACATGACCATGAACATTCCCCGACAGGAAATGCAAACTTTGGGTTTCGAAACTTCTTAAATCTCGATGTCACGAGAACCCTGTCCCCCCCGTGATCTCCCGATTACCGAATTTCTGAAATGTCGAAATGACTTCAACGGTTACTAGCCCCTTGGGCTATGCCTTCACCCACATGACCATTTCTCATAAGACCACAGTCTTATTTCAGGGTTTCACAACCCAAGCGATGGACCTTCTGTCCTCTAGACTCCCGATGTTCCGGTATGCAAAATTTCGATTGGCAATTGTCCGAGCCTTCCTCCTTCTTCACAATTTCGGGTTTTAAAACACCGAAATGTATGGACCCCCTGTCCGCTTGACTTACAAAATACCAAAACCCAGTATCCTGAAATGCTATCTTCCTCGGCCTTTACCTTCTTCGCGACTTCGGATTTTCGAATGTTGAAATGCTCGATTCTCCTCTAGTCCTCAGGATTCCCAAAATGTCGATATCCGGGATCCCGAAATGAACTTTTCTCCGGTTCCTCCACTCTTCGTGCTTTTAGAGGTTCAAACCCCAAAAGACCTTTCGAGACCCTTGTCCTCGGAACTTTCGAAGTCCCAATCCCCGATCCGCCGAAATGACGTCTGCTGGAAATCCTTTCGGGATTTCGCATTTCGGGTCTCCCAGACGCAAGTCTCCTCCTTGCCTCTACTCCTTCGCACTTCTGGTAGCCGAAATACCGAAGTGACGATTATGGCCCTTTTCAACCTTTGGCCAGATCAACGACTGTGATCACTCTCCAGATTGATGGCATTGATCTTTTCAGGAATTTTCCTTCGTGAGATCCCGAATCCCTTGTACTCAGGATTTCCCGAAATCCTGGTATCCTGTTTACCGAAATGATCCTGGATCCAATGCTCTCCTGAATACTTTTTGGGACTTCGCGTTTCTTGATCTCGCGAACCCCGCTACACAAATCTTGCACTGTCCTTTGGTACTCCCGGTACTCGAAGTGCTGAAATACCAAACACACTTCTCTTTTCGGGAATCTTCCCGAAATCCTGGATTGTTGCCATGTGTATTCTCAAGATGGATGGTCCTCCTGCATTTCGCTATTTCGCAACTTGCGACCCCCAGTGACACAAATCCTTTGTCAACTTGAAACCCTAGTAGCTGAAATATCGACGAGTTCCTCGATCTCCGCCACATGTGCCTACTAATGGATGGTTGCGATCTTTTTGGGACTTCGCCAGGTGCGAAGTCATAATACTCACCTCTGTGAGTCCCAGTGCCTGGATCTCTGACACGGATGATCACATGACACGTGTTCTTCCGCAGATAGACAACTCAGATCTAATTAGCCTTTTTGGGACTTATGTTGTGGAGTGTCCATACCTTCATCCTCAAGACCTCCGAACTCCCGAATGCCGAAATCCAGATACCATCTCCTCCTTCTTAACTTTCGCATCTGTTCATGAAGGATTAACCCTCATGTATCTCTGGACAGACCTGATGGCTATCGGCTATTTTGAGCGAGATCCAACAACTCAGAATCTTTTCTTCTCTATGCACTCTCCACTGCTCCCTAGACGTAGGAACTCTTCAACGGTCTAGTTTCTTTCAGCTCACCCAACGGATGTTGTACTCCTCCTGAGCTTCTACGTGTTCTTCCTGGTCTTGGAAGAATTTTCCAAATGCCTAAAGACCTCAACCTCGAGTTATTTTCCCTACAAGCTCCATGACTTTGAGTTCTCACCTGTGTGTATAAAAACATTGTTCCTCCTGAACTTTAGAGACTCTAAACTCTCCCAAAGAGTCCTTTCACTTCTGCACTCCTTGCAGCTACGGCTCCGTGTGCTGAAAGCACTACTCCTCCTGATCTTATCCTTTGAATACTTGAGGGATTCTGCAACTTCTTCCCTACTGCAGAGTCTTTGCACGCAAAGTGTTGTCTCTTATGAGCTTATCTGATACTCAAATCTCTTAAGGAACTCAGTCATTTTTCCCTTCTCCTTTAGATGGAGAAATACGATGCCCTCTTGGCTATCCTTCGCTCAAGAAACCTATTGTTGAGTCTTTCAAGGTGTTCATCAACCCTGTGAAGATCCTTCAGTGGATTCTTCTTCAAATTATAGAACTCAACAGAGTTCTCTTCCTATGCCTATCTGCACATTGACTCAATGCCCTCCTGGCAGAGTTCTACAGAACTCCTCAGAGATTTTGTCTTCTTCTGAACTCTCAACAGAGTTCCTATGTGTACTCCTTTGCACCTTCTCAATGCCCACCTGGCAAAGCTTTACATAACTCACAGTAGAGTTTTTATCTGCAACTGTGTCTCTCTACATAGCCTTGCCTCCTGAGGTGTTCAACAACCTCAAAGGTCTTCCCTGAGTTGATGATTTTAGCTTCTGAAGCGCCCTTGGCACACCTTTGTCTGAATCTGCAGAGTTCAGAAGTGCTTTTGTGCACTGGTATTCATAGACCGTAGTACTCTGTCATGCCCTCCTGGCATGAAACCACAAAGAACTTATCAAGCCTGAAAATCAAACACACTCCTGGAAATGCCTAGCATACATCTACAACATAAAATGAACACAATAAAAGCATCCACATAACACGGAAAACATGCAAGTAAATCTGCTCTTTTGTATTAATGGAAATGCCTATTTTTACAAGGTGTTCTTGAGCATGACCTGTAACAAGGTTTCGGCTCCTTCTCTATCTCCACTCAACTCAGTTTAGTTCTTCTCAACTCTTACTCTTTTTTACAAAATGAGATCGAAATTGATCGTTTACCTGAGGGGGCTCTTCGAGCTCTTCCCTCCAATATACCTACCCTATTCAATCGTATTGAATGGGCTGTCTATTCCAATATCGGATCTAGATCTCAGCCTTCAAAAAATTAAAGGCCTACCTACACTACATCCTATGCAAAGCACGAACTCATGGCTTAACAACCTACAACAATTTATTACATTCAAATTCAAATTTGCAAATGAGGGTTGTGCCTCTCTTCATGTTTGAATGCATGCACTGACGTGGAGAGATGCTCTTGCATCATCATGGGTATAGTTGTTACATTAAGAAAATAATTAAAAATAAATTAGTTGAACAAGAATTTGTGAGTTTGGTAATTATGGTAAAGTAGTTGTGATGAGAAGACTGAATAGTCAAAGTGGTTGACCAAGAAATAAATTAAATAATAAAGTGGTTGCAACAAGAAGTTAAGGGAAAAAAGCTATGAATTGAATAATTATATAAAAGTTAGTTGCAACAAGAAATTTTTAATAAAAAGAAATTATTTAAATAATAAAGTAGTCAAAGTGGTTAAGTGGACAAAGTTGGTTAAGTGGACAAAGTGGCTAAGTGGATAAAATGGTTAAGTGGAAAAAGTGGCTAGGTGGACAAAGTTGGTTAAGTGGAAAAATTGGCTAAGTGGAAAAAATGGTTAAGTGGTTAAATGGACAAAATTGGTTAAGCGGACAAAGTGGCTAAGTGGACAAAGTGGTTAAGTGGATACTTTTAGAGGAAGCTACTTGGAGAGTATAAATAAGAGAGAAATGGTCTCCCATTGGTATCCATTGAGCATATTGAATATCTATAGTGATTGAGGTAACCAAAGGATATCTAAGGCGAATTTCAGAGGGAAGGTGAAGTAAACAAGGCCAAAATTCAAGAGAGGATAAAGTCTTTTGACGATGCTTTCTAAGGTATGTTATTTATAGGTCATCTTACCATTTTCACAATAAATGTTTTTTTGCAATTATTCGGACAACGAAATATGGAGGTTGTTGATAAAACATATCCAAGTAATTGTGATAAAAATTTCAGCTTGTGGGTCGTTGTATTTTGGGACTTACACTCCATGGAAAATAGGGTTTGTGGCTAGTCTTGAAACTAGTCTAAAACATGTGTTTCGGGAAAAAAACGTCATAAATTCTTCACAACAAATCCAAATTAAGAGAAAATGTATTGGTTAGAGTACATTCTGTAGTAGGTTCTGTACCATTTTCATATCTATACAACAAATATTATGTGCAGGGAATTCTCTACAATTTTGATCTCTAGAATAAGCCATAATTAAGCAACGTATGCCATTTTTTCTATAACTCCTTTTCTAGGAGGTTCCAAGCAGTGAAACCTGGAGGAATTGAAGGCAATACACTAAAGAACATTGTGTACTATTTTCAGATATTTATTCATTACAGGTACATAATTATTATTATTGCAAGTTAGGGTTGTTGACTAATCCAAAATTAGTCATGTGAGACTAAAGTAAAGTTTGATGAAAATGCTAGTCTATTGTTGTTAAAGTTAAGGAAGGTTTGCAGGTATGTGATCATATCCACCAGGTCTATTATAGAGTTACAAATGATATATGGATAATGAAATTGATGAGGGATTTTGGTTGAGGTATTTTACAGATAGAGGTTGTATAACAGTGAGGTTGTGGCACATGGTTTGATGTAATGGTTTATGGTATTGGGTTTATGGATAAAGTGATGAATTGTTAGATAAATTTTGATGATTACATTGGTGTATGTATTTGGCATATGGCT
>ML824333.1:0-15567 GCA_009831015.1 Picea engelmannii | reverse complement strand
CGTCATGTAAATTAAAATGCAAGTACCATAGCATTTAAATTAATAAAATATTTTCAGACATGTCCCAGCATATCCGTATGTACTTCATCACACTATCCTTAATGTTTTCATCAGTGTAACACAATAGTTCTCAATCGTTTTCATAATATTACAACCATCATCACTATGGTGTCAAAACATTTTTGTTCATCAATGCACTAGCTTTCTCATCCCCTAGAAAACATAATGCACAGCAAGGAAATAATTAAGGGCTCTCCCCTTCTTCAAATTCTTTCTACATTGCCTAGGGATTTTCAACCCAGTCGAGTTATCTCGAAGGTCTCACTGCCTTTTCTTAATCATGGCCTCAACCAAGACTAAGTAGTTAAACGTACTCATTTATTCATTTAATCATACTCAGGGGGTTTACTTGCCTTTTAGAAACTATATCGGTTTCCACGACGGTTCTTGTAATCCTATGGCTCTGTTAAACAATTTAGGGTTCTTAGGGTGAGGAAAGTGTTCCTCCATTACTTATGCACTCTTTTTTTTATTGTGGTAGGTTAGGCTCATCCTAACTCTTAGGATACATCAACATGCTTTAGTAGCAACTTTTTGTTCATAATGGATCATATACCAGTGCATATTTCTCATCATTATTCAACCCTCAGAGTGGTTATCATTTAGTTGTTAGTCTTCTATTAATTACATGATACTTTAAAAATGTAGTCCAAGATTCTTATATATAGACAGGCTTTGCAGCCCATTGTCCAACCTTCAACAATTATTCGGATTGTGACTCTATTCCTCTGACAGAGTCCTTATACAGATCCTCCACCAGTAACTCCTTCGGTATGCAACTTCCTTGTTTCATATCATCCATCACTATCTGTGATGGCCTCAATCTCAAATTAACTTCATCTTGTTAATAAGCATTCTTTAAGGGACATAGACATACCTTTCTAGTATGCATTCTAGACTATGCATCCGCACATGTTCTAGGTTTTTGCTAACTTACATCCACAATGTACTTAGCTATACTCATAATCATAAGCGTGTGTGCAGTTTCCATAGGTATATTTTACAACCCACATGCATATTTACTGTTAAGATCAGTCAATTCAGATTCATTCATAATCCTTCTCATGTGATGCTCAAAGGCGTAATCATTTGTCTCTTATTATGACAAGAGAGCATCTTTGCTCATTTACCCTTTCATCTAATTATATTGGTACTTCCTGAGGAAATGGAATGCATTTCCCTCAGGCTATTATTTGGAACAGAACTTTCATGACTCCCCAGAATGGATTCAGCTATGCCTCCATAATATTCATTTAATCTGGACAAGAGCAATACTTGCTTCACGTTTCACTCATCAGGGAAATCATATTGGCCTCTAGTATACTTATACTCTTACATCATACATGTGCATTACTTTCACATTTAATATCATTCATACCTTACCGATATTAATATTAGGCTTCCTATTATGAAGCTTCACAATGAATTAAACTCATGCACTCAAGTACAATTGAACATAGCTAATTGTTCATCATACTAGTTCACGCCTTCTCCTCACGCGACCACCGACGATGACCACGATCCGAACTAAAAGGCACTTTGCATTTCGTGATTTCGGGATTCCTATTGCAAGGGACTCTGGTTCCTCGATCCTCAAAATCCGAAAACCCGAAAGACCGAGGCTAAGGTTTTCTCGGCTCTTTTATTCACATGACCCTTCGCTTGGAACCTGGGGTCAACTCCTAGACACGCATCAGGATCCCGTGTTTTAGAGAATCTATGGACAACGCTCCACCGTTTCCCAAAATTCTGATCCATGAGGGTTCAACAACCTGGATCCCTCGGTCTAGATATCTCTGCCAATCAATGGTCCTGATCAAATTGATGATTTACCTTGCGTGACTTTGGGAAAGTCTTCACTTTTATTATCCCAATAGCCGAAACCTTGAAGCTCTAGATCAATGACTCTCGTTGATTCCAATATAATGGATACTATTCCTCCTGAGCTTGTGAGTGATGAGAGGTTATCAGCCTTATCTTCTCTGTTGATCTACTAGATCTAATGGTTCATGGAATTTCGATATTACTCCCTCTAAGAATTCCACCGTCCATTCAGATTTTTAATGACTTCCAGCCACGAACTTGGCATCAACTCTTCTGGAATTCAACCTCTGCATTCAACCTCCAGAGCTTTCAAATTTTTAACACAAGCTTGTTTCTATACACACTCCTTGAACTCTATATGCACACTTGGCATACACAATTTCCCCACTATCTTCAACTATTCACATTCAAGCTTTATTATCATTGTTAGTTAGCATATCCCTACTCCGATAAGAGTAGTTACCATTTTAACAGAGGGGTTAAAGAAATTCCTCTGCTGAAATTCAACGAGAAATGCCAAAATCACAGGTTTAATTTGTAGACCTTCTCCTCAAGGAGTAAATGCAGATAACAACATCTCCTTACGCGACTCATACATGAGCCCAAGCAGGCCAAGTGTTGTAACCATGCTCTGATACCAATTTGTCACACACCACTACGAAAACTAATTTTTTTGTTGTTTCTTCGAGGGACATAATCCCTGAATTTCTACAGGGCCTAGAACAGACCATCCCTTCCCTTATCCTCCTCCATGTGATTGTTGTCTAGGACCACAAGCCTTACCAAAAAGGCGCTTTTGGTTTTCGCGTTTCGGGATTTCTGTGTGTGAGCTCTCCCCGACTCCCTGTCCCTTGAAATACCAAAACCTGAAATGGGGTTAACGAGCTCCTTGGCTCCCCTTTTTCCAACTCCATTCGACCACCTCCATGAACACGCTTTCAAGATTTTTGTTGCAAGGAACCCTTGTTCCTTCAATCCTCGAAACCCAAAATCTCGGTATCATCCGGATCTATGGTCTAGATCATCGACTTGATCAACGACCTGGATTAAATCTTGACATTCTACCTTTCAGAATTCTGGTGGGGTCTTCACTCCTATTTCTCCGATGTCTAGAGCCCCGATGGATTTAGATCTTCGCCACATGTCCTATACAAATGGATGGTCCAAATCCTTTCGAGACTCCTCCTTTCTACCACATGACCCTATCCTATGAGCTAGGGCTCATCCATAGAGCACATCGAGGTTTCATATACCGAGATTTCACAACTTGCAAAAACAAAGGGTCTTGCCCTCTGGTTTCCCGGGTGCTGAAACACCGAAACTTAGTCACGCTAAATCTATTTCGAGGTTTCGTATACCAGAATTTCATGACTTAAAAAAATGAGGGGTATTTCCCTCTGGTTTCGTGGGTGCTGAAACGTAGACTGACAACCACATGTCCCTTCGATGGATGGTTGTGACATTTAGCCACAATCAACAATTGTGATCTTTTTGGGATGATCAATGGTCATGATCAAATCCTGGATTTCTCCTTTTCAGGAATTTGGGAGAGTCTTCACTCTCATTTCCTCAGTGCCAAATCCCCGATGGATGTAGATCTTTGACATGCGTCCTCTGGGATGGACAATCCTGATGATTTCAGGACTTTGACGAGTCCTCTCTCCCCTGCATGCACCAGGTTAAACATCGTGTTCCTTTTCTGGATCTGACGACTATCAGTCCCCTGCTCTTGATATGATGGTTCAAAAATATTCTCATATGCACTCTTCTCCGGTTGTCTGGACGTAGGCTCCAACGGTCCATATTTTCCCCTGCGAATCGACGATTCGCCTTTCTGGACTTTAGGGAAATCCTCACCTCTATTTCCCTAAATTGAACCAACTGTTCAGATTTGATTTTGATCACGATCACTATCACTCCTGAGCTTTCATACGCTCTGAAACCTCCAAATGGTTTCTCGACCTTTGCACTCCATGCAGGGTCCTTGCACACAATGGTGCGATCCTTCTTGAGCTTGTCTAGGACTTAAGGAGTTCCGGGTTCAGTTTGCCTCATAGAGAGTCTATGTCAATCTGCACTACCTCTCCTAAGCTTAACAAACTTCATCCTCCAAGGGAATCTAAACAATTAGGAGGGTTGACATGTGCACATGAAACTGTGTCTGGGGTCGATGAACACATAGTTCATGACTCTGGCTTATGCCTCCACAGGACACAAGCATTTATGAGTATAAAATCATCTCCTAACCATATAGTTTCTTACTGGCATAGTTATACAATCAAGCAGAAATAAGGGGGATACAATATATCCATTAAGAAATATGCACAATTCTTGAAACATACATAGTATAACCAATTCATACACAGTTACGGCTAAATTACACAAGGTAGGAAATCACTTATCTATTACAAGTTTCCGCCAACCAACTAACTGTGGGTGTTCGTCCTTCCACTTGACCATAGGCACAAAGGCATTCATTCTTAGCACTCTGGCCACCCCCGTTCCAAGCCATGATATCACCAGGGAATTCTCACACTTCTTGAGGGTTCTTCCTCCGTTTTCACTTCTGTTTGGGTCATGTTCTCTGTAACTTAGAGTTTTCTCTCTCGGTTATGGCCTCGACGAGGTTTCTTAGATGCTCCTCAACATCAAGCTCATAGACTTCAGTTTTTGACTCACTAGAGAGCTCTGCGCATCTCCCTTGCTATCTTACGCTCTTTCTTTGTCTGGTGTCTCCTCTCCCATGTGTATCCCTCTTACCTTGGAAGGTTTTCCGACCTATCATGTTCCTTTTTTCAGAAGGAATCTTAGGTCTACAGGTCCTTGTGGTACTTCAGGCTGACAACCAATGTTTCCATTAATGGGGGTGGTTTATAATTCAACCACCGGTCCTTTCTTCATTAACTGATTTCTCTCCTTGGGATCCGAAGCAGGTTTTCATCCTCATCAAGGGAAATTTGGGGTTATTTGTCATAATGAACCTTCTCTTATAGTTTTCAATTTCTTCCTCTAGTGATATCATGGTCAGTACTTTCAAGGCTTCACCCCCACAGTCATTTATTGGAAACTCAAACAATAATACATTTACATTGTCCTCATGCATTAGCATGGTAATTCCTATTTTATGATTAATTACAAATTGGGGGAAATAGGGTGTTACATAGAACATTTTGAAGCTTTCAACATTACAACGATTCCTAGAGCGAAAACATTATTGTTGATTCTCTGGCCACCACTGCTTCAAGGCTATCACCTCTAGAGGATTATGAAGCCTCTTGGTTCACTATAGAACTTCTCTACAAACCCTCAATACCCAACAATATTTCTAATTGGAAGGTTTTTGAGGGAGATGAACATATTATAAATTTTCTAACCAATCAGGACAATTTTAAAGACTTGGACATTGACGATGAAGTATTCCAGGAACAATCAATGGAAACCGACCCCCATACAAATTAGTCGATTGAAAAATCAAAGTCTCACATGATACCGAAGGGAATATCTAGTTTAGAAAACACTTTTGACCTAAAATAAAGATTTAAGGGGTAAACAAATGCGAAGATCAGTGGTTCCTGTCCCATGCATGAAACTATAAATCTCATAACCCTGGAAAACCCAAAAAACGTAAACCTCGGCAAGTCCGTATCTAAAGAGGAAAGGAAGGCCTATCTCAAACTCTTTAGACACTATCAAGATGTTTTTGCATGGTCCTACCGAGATCTGGAAACGCATGATACCCATATCATTCAACACACTATCCCATTAAAACCTGAAGTGAAACCCTTCCAATAGAAGCTACAAAAGTATCACCCTTTCCTGGAACCTCTGATGTGTAAGGAGTTCAAGAAACTATTAGATGCCAAAATTATCTTCTAGGTTTGACACTCTGCATGGGTAGAAAATTTGGTTCCTGTAAGGAAAAAGTCTAGGGAGATTCACCTATGCGTAGATTTTAGAAATCTCAACAGAGCTTAAGAAAAGGATAACTAGCCAGTCCCTCCAATGGAGCAACTCCTGCAAACTGTGTCTGGCTCTGAAATTTTCTCCTTACTAGACGATTTATCAGGTTACAAATAGGTTCTAGTTTCAGAAGAAGACCACTTGAAAACTACCTTCCGAACCAAGTGGGGAACCTTCGCTTACAAATGCATGCCTTTTGGGTTAATCAATGCAGGAGTGACCTTCCAGAGGCCCATGGATGTAGCATTTCGGGGACTAATCAACAAGTGTGTAGTAGTGTACTTGGACAAAGTGATTGTGTATTCAAAGAACATGGAATATAACATCCAACATTTAACCCAAAGTTTCGAATGGTGTAGAAAATACGACATATCCTTAAAGCCCAAGAAGACTATTTTCGTTGTTGAAGACGGTAATATGTTAGGCCACATTATATCTCAAGCATGCATTTTCATAGATCTAGAAAGGATAAAGGTTATAGCTCAACTTCCATTACCTCACAACAAAAAAGCTATGCAATTGTTCTTCGAGAAAATTAATTTTGTAAGGAAATTCACCCTTGATTTCACGAAAACTATCAAACCCTTACAAAAAATGATTCATAAATATGTCGAATGTAAGTGGGATGATGAACGAAATAAGGCTTTAAGAAATATTAAGACTGCAATATCTCAAGCCCCAGTGCTGCGATGTCCTGATTTCAATAAATATTTCTTCCTCTATACTTTTGCCTCTGACCAATCGTTAGCCACGGTATTAACTCAGAAGGATGAGGACAACAATGAAGCCCCTATGTCATTCATGAGCACTAATATTCAGGGTGATGGACTAAATTACCTTGCTATAGATAAGCAGGCCTATGCAGTATACAAGGCGATAAAACACTTCAGATCTTACATCCTCAAGAACCAGACCAAAGTAATCATGCCTCACCCTGCAGTACGATCCCTATTTACTCAAAATGAGATGGGAGAAAGAAGAGGAAACTAGATGGAAGTAGTCCAATAATTTTATCTAGATATAAAACCTGCTAAACTTGTTAAAGGACAAGGGTTATGCAAACTGGAAGCCGAAGCTTAGGACCAAGTAAATGAAGACCCTGGATGGGATAATGAAATGGCATTATGGTGTGGTGAAGATCCATACATATCCATAGGGCAAGAGTCTTGGTATAAGAAATTGACTTATCTACTGCACCATGAGACTTGCCCAGAAAACCTAAACCCCAGGGGAAGGAGAGCTCTCAGGTTAAAATCCACACAATACCGCCTCATAAATTTAGTACTCTTCTAGGTTAATTATGATGGGTTACTTTTAATATGTCTTGAACGTGAATATGCAGACAAATTTCTCAAGGAGATCCATGATGTTCCTGCAAGTGGACATCTTGTAGGGGACACCACCACTCATAAGATACTTAGATCTGGATATTATTGGCCCATTTTGTTCAAGGATGCTCACACATACGCTAGAAACTGTAAAACTTGTCAAATAAGCATTGGGAGGGAAAAGAGAGCAGTGGTTCCACTCCAACCGATGATTGTTTCTAGGCCTTTTGAGAAATGGGGGTTATATATCATAGGGGAAATTACACCAAGTTCTTCAAAACATCATAAGTACATACTTACTGCCACCGATTATTTCACAAAATGGGCAGAAGCCATTCCTCTGACTCATGTAAATGAGAAGGTGGTAATCCAATTCATAGAACAACAATTAATCACAAGGTTCGGTTTCCCTTCTGTCCTTGTTTTTGATAATGCAACTTACTTTTGTTCCACCTTATTAACAGAGTTTGCTATTATCCATAGGGAAACGAGGTGGCAAAAGAAACCAATAAGAACTTAGTAAGAATATTAAAGAGAAAAGTTGCAGACAACCAGAGGAATTGGCATAATTCACTTCATAATGCTTTATGGGCTGATAGAGTCACACTAAAGGAAGATATAGGGAATTTCCCATACTTTCTGGTATACGGGAAGGAGGTCATTCTACCGAACATGCTTTATCTTCCATCTCTTCAACTTGCCCATACAACAAAGGGGAGCCCTCATCAATCATACAACAAATAATTGATACCCTGCTCATGCTAGAACAAGAAAGGGAGAAAGATAAATCAAAGTTCATATCCCACGAGTAGATAGGTAAAAGGTGGTTTGATAAAAATAAGGCTAAATAGAAGAATTTTGAAGTAGGAGACTTAGTCCTAAAGTGGGACAGAGAAAATGAGCCTAAAGGAAAAAATTCTAAGTTTCAGAACCTATGGCTCGGACCTTTCTGGGTGGCCGAGAAGATCGAGTTAGGCACATATCGACTGCAGAATCTGAGGGGGGAACCTGATTCTCTCCCAGTGAATGGCCAAACCCTAAAACAATATTTTCATTAAAAAATAATAATAATAAATAAATAAATAAATCTCTTATGTGTTTATTCTAGATACGTCATTTTATCTTTTGCGTTTGCACATTTTTGTTTTATCTTTTGCGACTATGCTTCTGAGATTTTGAAAGATATTGTTTGGAAAGAAAATGGTTGACCTCAAATCATGTGACATAGAGAACTCAATTCCTAATTTGTCGCTCACATATGAACACAAGCAAGGCTGAGGAACCTGCGGTTGTTTCAAGGGATTCTCTATCTAGCCTATGTAGATGAAAAACATTGTAGAAATGTAGAATTGTCTGCTTAGTGTTCTGGTAAAAACCTTAAGGGAAAGATGGTAAGATGGAAGGGACTACATGCACCTCAAAGACAAAGCTAGTAAGTTTCACCTTAACCATCTCATATTGCAAATAACAGACGTCCTCCTCTCCCGCTCGCTCAGGGAATTCTACTAAAATAAAAGTCAACTATATCAAATGAGTGCACAATAGGAGAGGGTATGAAGATATCTCCACTGGAGCTATGGACGCTCACTGGAAATAGAGAAAGGTCTGTGATGTCGGGGTGACTCTACCGAGGCTATGGACGCTCGCTGGCAGCGGAGAAAAACCATAGAAAATGAATAAGAGTAACTAAAGGGCCTAGTTCCAGTGAATTCTTTACTGGAATATTGTCAAAAGGGGGCATGAGTAAAGGTTACAGGAAAAGAAGGTGGAATAAAGGTTAAAAAACCCCACAAGAAGGCCTAGATGCATCAATCGGGGAAATTCCAAATGCAAGGGTAAAAGAGGCTCTGATGAAAACCAATTAAGTTCCTAATCATCTTTTTCATCTTTCGAGCATGAGGAAGGAACATAGTTTCTACTTTCTCCCAATAAGTCGCCATTTTTTGAGCACTCAACACACCCTAAAAACCCTATGTCAAATTTTCACTTTTTGGGTACCACTTAATTTTTCATTGTTTGAATTTGATTTTCTTTTGAGAAATTTTTTGTCTTTGCTTGTTCTCTTAACGCTCATTATCTATTCATGCTTGTTTAAATTTATGAAAATCCATGAATTAAAAGGGCCTAGCATTTAAGTAAGGAATCAACAACCAAAACACTTCACCCGACACGCTCAAGATTCGACATCGTAAAGAATTAAGAGGTGAAAAGAAACCACTAGGAAAACCTCAATCACTGAGCGCCGATCTCCACCGGTATCGACGAAAATAAGTTTTGTTTCATGACAAGTACCACATACAGACCTCATCGATATTCGATCCCCTTCTGCATCAGTAAAGGTGAAGGGATTAAACGTTAATAAAGAAAGAAATGATATCACCGATAGTCGATAACCAACGCGCTTGTTAGAATAAAAGAAGACTGAATCGTGATGAACATTCCGACCATGCTAAATATTTTTCCTCAATCACCGATTCCCGAAGCATTTTAGAATTGGGAGTTTTTGAAGAAGTTACTCCCAAGAAAAACATGCGACAAATTTATCCCTAATCACCTATCCCCGATACCTTTTCGGCATTGAAAAACCCATGTTTATTTTATAATGCACAACTTGAAGAAAGCCTGGACTCCAACTGATATGCGTGAATTAAGTCACTATTATTTAACGCCACATGTCCTTTCCAAACTAGAGAGACCATATGGTCTAGATCAATCCTGAGTCACTTTTGGTTCCCCACGTCCAAGTCACACCTTCGAGTTAGTTTTTCACGTCATCACCGTACAATGAAATTGATCAGTGTAATAGGTTTTCCACAAAAGGATATCAACAAAAAAATCCATAGCACATTGCCAATCTCTGATCCACCCACTGAGAAAGCAACATGATGGGACGTTTTAGCGCTAGATACGATTAAATTCTGACCTTTTAAGGGGTTAATTAATACCAAATATCGCATTAGTTTCTACTTCGTGCACAAAGAAAAATAGTCATTTGAAATTACTGATAGAGCACATCACCCTCAGTGCCTCTGTCATCAACCCACAATAAATTCAAGTTGTAGATATTCGGTGACATATTGGTTTTGAATTCCACTCATCACCTGAATTAAATGGTTGATACGACAAGGTAAGTTCTTCCCCGGTTTAAATTCTATTGGGCCATTGTAAATGAAATCATTCTATCTGCAAAGGAGTTTCAGAGTATCCAGAGAAGAGAGATGAGAAATTCAACAACTTCAAGATCATGTGATTATCAAACAACTAGGTTTAGCAAGCATTATAGGTATGTACCAGTCTGTGGAATTTTTATGTTTTCACTTCACATATACATTTTTCTCCAGTGTCGCTCTATACACAGGCCCTAAAGAATTGATTTTGATTGCAGGAACAATGCCTCTAAGAAATCCAACCACTAGGTGATCATCGAGGGTGCCCAAGCTAAAGGAACCTGAGGTAGGAGAAGGCTCTTCTCCAGGGGCAGCGAAAAAATTAGAATTTGCTCCAAGACTGGAACCGGTTATTAAAAAATCCACAAAGAAGGTTTTCATTCAAATTGTGGCCTTCAGAGAAAAAGAGGCAAGAATAGGGACCAATACGACACTCCCACATTGGGGAGAACTCTTTAAGAAGATCAACCGGGAGGAATTTTTGGAATACATCCCACACAGTGACCTGGATGTGAGAGCGCTCGACGACCAGGTATTCCCAAATATCCAACCGTGGTACATGCACATGGTAGCAAGTAGAACCCCACTGTTTCCTTGTGTTGAAATGCTGCAATGGCTTATTGACCACACAGACACACATAATTGCCTAATCAATGATGAGAATGGTGGGTGTGTCGGATTTTTCCTTCCAGTGGAGGTATAGAAGTAATACAAGCTTAAAGACCTAGAGGAGCGACTGAACACTAATTTCATCGTGAAATTCTATGAGCGCCATGACACCAGTCGGATAATGGCCTCATGGTGGAAAGAAGATAAGAAATACACCAACCGGACCTCCGGTTGGTACCAAACAACCATCCTAAGAGAACCATACATCTTCCTAATGGCACTCATCTGTCGGTTGTATGGGGAGAAAGAATTCTCCAAGTTTTTGGAGGCATGGATGCCTCTAGCGTACACGTAGATATCTCTGGGAGAGGCTTCAACTGGGGAGCCATCATTTCCAAGCAGTTGAGCATCTGCACACAATGGGCTCAGACACCGAAAGAAGGGGAGACTCCAACCTTCTACATGGAATCATACTTGTTGGATGTCATGTGTGCGAGAAACGTCTTCACCAGCATGAAACTAAGGTGGAACATCACAGAGCTCCCGATACATATTTAAGCATCTATGGGAGAACAGGTATAAAAAATCCTACTCCCTCATCTGCGATGAATTCATCGCATGCATTTATTTTATTCTTTTCAAGAAAGAATGTCTAAGACTATCGGTTGCGGCCAAAAAGGTCATATCAAAGGTCGGCCACTAGTATCTGGACGAATGTGATACCTACATTAGGGTATTTAGGGCCACCAGAGAACCTCACCTCCTACCAACACATGACCCTAACCGACTTATGGTGGGGGAAATATGCTACCAGACCATCCTGCAAGGTTACAACACTACTCTAGTCAAAGATAAGAAGCGAGCATTAATACCTTATGGATTTTATGTAGGTTATACCTAGTGAAAGACATCACTCAAGCCAAGCAGAAAGGTTTGAACCAATTAGAATTATGGTTCCAGACCGACCGATTCTGTAAGCACTACCCAAAAGGTCTAGTTGTGAAACATGCTTCCCAAGTGTCATCCTGCTGGCCATATGCCCACGACAAATTCGAAGACAAAATATTCACAAAAAATGCATAGGATTGGGACAAGGTGGTGGCGTGGATGGTTGATCCCAAAATGACCAAATTCAGAGATATGAGTCTGGATGAACAAACAAAAACCATAGAACAATTAACTCAAGAGGCCCTCAAATCTAGAGAAGAAATGATAGTGGCCAAAGAAGCAATTCCCTAGGTAGTGACCGAAGCAGTCGAGATTCCCTAGCTTGCCCTGATGCAAGGTAGAGGTCTTGCCATGTATTATGAAGCGCGAGAGAAGGGGTTACTCATGCAAGAACATGCACAATGGATAATTTATCAACTTCAAGATGACCTAGGACTCATAAATATGACAAGGATCCCTATCGAAAACCCAAATGAAAGCTAGACGGGCACAAGCGGCTCTGAAATCATAGACATTGATGAAATTACTGGGTTAGACAACCCTGAATTCACAACGCCACTGGACAAATTTTTGACATGTGTTTCATCTCAAATAGAGACAGTTGAAACATCAGGGAGGACAAGTGCATCAAAACCCTTAAGCGAGTTGATAAAAATATATGATGATGATGAGAGCCCGTAGGTATCCCTTGTGATCCCCGTGCATATCAAAGAGGAATGGAGCCAGAGAAGACATATTCCCCAGTTCCCGATTCTCATATTCAGGGGCTCCCACAGAACGAACAATAAGTCGAGAGTGTCTTGGACATTGAGCTTCCCAATGCACCAAAAACACAAGCGAATAGTCTGAAATACGGGCCAAGGTCGGGCAAAAAAAATGAATAAGTTCTGTAGCAGGGTATCGATGTCTCCACGACTGATGATCAAGTAAGTACCGAGCCTACCCCAATGCCTGAATTCCAATTAGTACTCAACTCCCCGATGAGTGACAAATAGAAGCCGGACCTTCATAATAGAGGGAGGAAATTCAAGAACCTAGTCTTGAACAAATATATACCATCAATAGTCTAGGGAATACACTCACCTATGGGGATCAACAAATTACCGAACCTATGGATGAAGTAGCTGACATACATGCCATCGCTTATGATCTGAAAAGGAAATATATCATCCAGAGAACCACCAAGAAGAGGAGGATCACTTTGGATCGCTCCATCCTCATCACCACAGAGGAAAACTTGATCAACAGTGAGCATGCTAAGACATATGAACTCATTGGCACAGGGATGGCGATCATGGATTCCACCCTAGATAGAGATAAAAGAGATGAAGAGGAGCTGGCTACTTCTCTAAAGGAATTGGAACATTTGTGCCACTTGGAGAAATACTACCAGGATACCACACAGGCCGCGGTGTACCTAAGGAGTGAATTCAAAGAAGCCAACAACAACTTTATAGATGAACAACACCTATTCACTGCAAGGATAACCGAGCTTCCGGAAGACATCCTCATGGCACTTGCGACGTGAAAAGATACAGAGGGGTGGTAAGATAAATCTCAACAAGTCATGGAAAGAATCAAATATATCAATGCAGTGAAAAAGGGCCAAGACATCGAAGAGCATGACATCTGGGTGCTAATGGAAAGCAACGTCGACCGCATAAGGAAATAGGCCAAGTATTGGGTTAAAATGTCCTGAGAACCCCACAGATAAATTCAAGAAAAATGGGCCAAGTGCGAGAAAATCTGGATCAAGATCAATCGAGTAATGAAAGACATCTGAATCCCCGAGTTTGGCACACCCGATGACTTTGTTGACTTGCGTGACATAGTCAAGTCGCACATCGAGCAAGACTTATCATGGGCCGAAGAAATAGAAAATGTGACAGAAACTACGCCAGGACATATGCAATAATTTATGGAGCACCCGATCAAATCTCGGGCTATGTTGCAACAGTTAAGTAATAGTATAGTCAAGTATCATGCACAAGAAGTGGATATAAGAGAGGTTTACTCAGCCCCAATGGAATAGCATAGATTTTTGTATGCCAACACATCCAAGGATTTATTCATAAAGTGGTCGGAGTACGATAAGAGTCACCCACTTAGGTGATATCTTGAGATGACTCTTAGAAAAACTGATAGAAGAAGGTGCCTTGTGGTGAGTTTGTTTTACTTAGTTTCACTTTAGTAGTCATTTTTAGTTAATAGTATGTTATAAACAAGAGGATCAACCTATTAGCAAAGGTCGATGGTTGCTGCTAGGACCCTCATTTTGTTTTTTGTTAAGAACTATTTCAGAGATGCCTTTAATTGAGAAGTCCTTTTTAGGACCAGAGACAAGTTGTATTTTCATCAAATGCATGCATGATTGGATGTGGAGAAGAAATATTTCTTATTTCGTCTCATGAATGAATGTTGTAATGAGTAAGAGGTACTAAATCTATTGAAAAGTTATCTGATGCAATGTTTTACAGTTCTTTTCTTTAATAGTGAAGATAATCCGTTGTGTTATTATGTGATGGATTATTAGAGTTGAGTGAATTATTTTACTTTCTATTGTTTATCACATGCATGTTTTTCCTCTAATATATTGTATCTCAGTCAGTAATTGGAATACTTGCATGGTTAACGTATTAGTACTAGGCCTGTGTTGGATGATCACTGTATGCATGCTAGAGTAAGGGTTATAGCAAGCTCAGCCTCCTCTCCAGTAGGTAGGTTTGTTTCCACTTTGTCACTTAGTTGGTTTATACCAGATTCATCTTATATCAGTCAAACCTAAGAAAAAATACAAAAAAAGAGAAAGTCTGAAATGAAGGAGAGATACTTCACAAGAAAACGTAAATCCCATCGATTATTTTGGCTAGATCGCAAGATCTGGAGAACCATTCCACTATTAAACGCTGCAGAGTCTAATTGGGCATTGGTGGCGGGTTTGGTTCCTACTGTTGATTTAAGGGATTTAGGACCCCTCAACAGGTCCCTAGTGTCTGAAAGCAAGTTCCCAGGTTAGCATTCTATAGGTTTAGGTGAGCTACAAAATATCTGGTATGTTTACATGTTTGTTTTGATGCATAGATTTTCTTTTGATATGGTTAATTCTTGAGGCATTCTTGATATGGTTGGTCTTGTACTTGGATATGGTATATGTTGGTTGGTTGGATGAGTGAGAAACACTCTTATGTATGGTACAATACTGATATACTTGTACTTATTCGAGGGATATCTATATTGTATGATGATGTATGCATGAGGAACATGCATAGGTTGTTGGAGATGCTTCATTGATGACATGGTACATATATGCATATGGTTGATGATATGGAATAAAGTGACAAGTTATAGGCTGATGTGACAGAGGCAACAAAGGTTTGAAGGGACAAAATTTTTGGAGTTCAAGAAAATTGAAAACCCTAGTTTTCTGAAGTTGTAAGCAGGCTGATAGAGGACATGTTTCATACATACGCATGCTACAAGAAGATGACTCACATACATACATGTGCTACAGTATATACAGGTAGTGTAAATGTAGGAAATATTTGAATATTGTTGGTATAGTTTGACGAATTGTTTTCTGCCTACAAGCTGGGTCTTATACTTGAGGGTTGGGATCCTCACATCTTAGTTGGTGCTGAGATCTGCAAGTCGGGTCTTATATTTGAGAGTTG
>ML824332.1:67077-79033 GCA_009831015.1 Picea engelmannii | reverse complement strand
GATATTAAAGATAAAATCTCCAATACTGTTGACAGAGCCACTGCTACCAGCAGGCATCCATAGCCTTGACAGGGTTTCCATTTAACCCACTTTGACATATGTATCCTACCAAGAAGTTCTAGATCAGAATAAAGGACATTAAGAGGTTTCTTATTTGCAAATTTTCATCTACCCGACATTGCTTCGCTGCCAGTGGGCCTGTTCAGTACCCCGACGAAGTTGTCTTGGCACCATGCATGCATTTACCCGCTGCCAGCAGACCTGTTCAGCATCCCGGTAGGTTTACAAGCACTTCCCACAGCTCTATTAGTGATTTAGTTTTGTTTTTTTCAAAGATATATAGTTGAGCGGGGTGACGCTGAAAATTATGATATTTTAACATATTTTTTTCAGACCTCAACAGAATTTTTTTAAACTGTCCTTTGTTAAGATCCATAGATGTTTCATTTATAGAAAACCAACTTTCTAAGGCAGGGAGGCATCTTCTGAGTCATTTCCTTAAGGAATAGGGACAGCGTAAAGAGATAATGGATGATCCCAACAAGCTTATGTTAGAGATTGAAATCAATTAACTTCTTTCAAACGACAAACTTTTGCCAATCATAGATGTAAATTTCAGAAGTATACAATTGATGTTTATACAATTTTCTCAACAGTTATTTCAGCGAAGGAATTTTCTGTTTTCTTTGTCTGAATAGCTCAGTATACAGGTATGTGTATTTCCAAAAACACAAGCTGATAAAATCAAAGGAGAAATCAAAAACAAAAAGAAAAAGAAAAAGAAAAATATGTACATATTGTACAAGGATTGTCGTCAAGCAAAGTATCTTTTCAGGGCTTGGCCATTCACCGGATAGGTGTCAGGCTGCCCTTCAAGATTCTGCAATCGGAAAGAACTGGGACCCAATTTTTCAGCAATTAAAAATGGTCCAAGCCATAAGTTTTGAAATTTCGTGTGCTCTCCCTTTCCCTCATGCAGTTTATCCCATTTCAAGATGAGATCACCTACTTCGAAATTCCTATCAGAAGTAGAGTTAGAATCAAACCATATTTTAACCAATAGTTGATGCTGATATAACTTACGTTTAGCTTGGGCTCTTACCTCTTCTAGCTTCATCAAAGTGTTAATTCAATTTTCCAAAGGGGGACAATCTTCTTCTTGAATTTTTTGCGATAATTGAAGTGAAGGAAGAAGAATGTGTGGTGGCAGAATTGCTTCTCTGCCATAAACGAGAAAAAAGGGGGAGTTACCTACAACAGCTTTTGGTGTTACCCTATCGGCCCACAACGCGTTTAATAGTGCATTGTGCCAATTTTTTTTATTTTCAGCCACTGTTCTCTTGATGATTTTAATCAAGTTCTTGTTTGTTGATTCTGCAAATCCGTTGCCCTGGGGGTAATAGCTAGAAGAATACTTCAATTTAATAGCTAGAAGAATACTCCAAAGCGAACTCACTCATCTCAAGAGAGGAAAAGTAAGAAGCGTTATTGAATACCAAACAGTCAGGGAGACCAAAACGAGTTATAATATTTGAATTTAGAAAGGCAATTACCTGACTGGTGTTCACAGTTCTTAACGCGGCAGCTTCAGACCACCGGGTAAAGTAATATGTGGCTGTTATGATGAACTTATGTTGTTGTGAGGATGGGGGGTTGATTGGACCTATGATATCAAGGCCCCACTACTGAAAAGGAGAGTCTACTGAAACAGGCTGCAGAGGAAAGGCTGGTTTTTGTAACCGCCCTGATGCTTTCTGAAAAATGGTACATTTACGACACAAGGCATGGGCGTCTCTAAAAAGCGTGGGCCATTAATAACCGGCTCTTAAAACCTTATGGGTAGTGGTGTCACCGATAAAAATGACCACCATCTTCTCCTGCATGCAACTCTAGCAAGACCTTTTCTGCTTCGTCTTTTTCAAGACAACGCATCAGTACGCTGTCAAAACCTTTGACGAAACAGGATACCATTAACCAAATGAAAGGAGGCAGATTTTAATCTCAACGCTCTTCTTTTAGTGGGGTTCAAGTGACAGGGGGCTGACCCACGTTCAAGACAGAATCTTATATCGTCGTACCATGGACTGACAGAGTTTTGTGTGCAACAGATTGCATTTTGGTCGTGTTGTCCTAGGAATAGAAAGAGGGAAAATTGAACATGGTAGTTCAGGACATGAAGAAGAGGTGGAATACCATGGCCATATCCCTGAGGCTGAAGGTCGCGTAGGAGCTAAAAAACCTGCAGGAAGAGGTAAAGACTGCAAAGGAACAAAAACAAGCAAGGCAGGTTCAGTTGGAGCCATTTTAGCATGAGGCCGAAAGAATGAAAGAGGAGCTCGAAACAGAGGAAGGAATATTGGAGCAGTTGCTTGAAAAAGAAGAGAAGTGTTGAAAGAGCACATGACAATGCATGATTTGGAGATACTAGTAGGAAAGAGCGCAGGGGCTAAGGAGAAAGCAACAGATTTAGAAAAGACATTTCATGCACTAGAGGTAGCATTGAAGAAGGTGAACTAAGTCTAAGTGGCTTGGGAAGAGTCAGTACATGTTAGTGTTGGGGGCCTATTGACACAGGTCTATGGTGGAGAAAATTCAAGATCAGGAACAACCCAACAAACGAGGCAGATTGGACCAAGAAGGAGATCACGCCATATTTTGGGGAAAAGTAGCACGTGTGGAAGGATTTGCAGAAATCCAGCGCATATGTGGACAAACCTAGCCATGTTAGGGTTAGGGTTTTTTTTATGTATTGTAATGGTTTTAACCCAATTTTTTAGTATAAATAGAAGATGTAAGAGGTAGGTTGAGGTAGATAGATCTAGAGCGAGAGTATTATCATATATTTGGTATCTTTTGGATTCGTTTTTTATTTTTAAGTCATCATTTTGGTGAGAGTTGTGGAGCTCGGATGGAGTCGATGGGTCAGGTTGCAAGTTGTGGATATTGGTGTGACACTGGTCCGCCTCACTACTCTCTACTATTCATTGATGTAATGCGTGCAACACCATTTTGATGAAGAAGAAGAAATAAAAAAAGATATGTGTGGACGTATCCCAAGGGGAGGTGAACCACGGTAAAAACTTCATGTTTCAATGTGTTTGAATGGTTTTTATTATTTCTGCAATTATGGTTAAATGGTCAGATGAATGAATGGTTTAAGTTACAACGTGCACTAGAAATATGTATGCAAAATGAACATTGTGAAATAATGAATTAATAGATCTGATGAAAGGTGTGATAGAATGTATGGTTAAGTGGAAATAGAAGTAAGAAGAACAACCCCAATCCCTTCCATGATTGTTGACATTATGTGTCTTGCATTCACCCATAAACCATCTCGAATGAGACTACACTATGCACTATGTGGGCGGTGTAGCCTTTTTGTTTACCGGAAGGGCTGATGGTGATAAGGTTTTTGTTGGAGAACTAAGGTAGAAACCAAGTCAGTTGATACATCCAACACATGGGTGCCTCTTCCATGTGAGCTACGAATACTTGACATCCTTTCCTGTAGCTTTTCTTCAACTGCAGGGATGAAATTTCTTTGATAGTCAAAACCCTTGGAATTACTTGAACTGATCTCAAGTTTCCTTCCTCATCCAAACACATAAATTCCTTGTTGTAACAATCCAGGACAATATGGTGCTCGTCCAACCAATACATTCCAATGAGTCAATGATATGAGCCCAAAGGTATAATAATAAAATCAACCTGTGTGCACATTCCATTCATATCCATTAGACATGCCTTAACCATCTCATTAATTTTCATTTTTTCTCTTGTAGCTGACTACACCAACCAAGGTTTCCCAAGCTTGCTTATCAACAGATGGAATCTTTCCACCATATTAGGATCTAGATAACTATGACTAGCTCTTGAGTCAATTAAAATAACAATGGGTTGGTCATTAATCTTACATTCCACCTCGATCATGTGTGATTAAAACTCATCATGCTTGTTATCCAGTGCGACACAAATCCTTGGTACATTTATGCTCATGTCCTCCACTATCACAACTTTTGGTACACTATGTGTAGTCCTCACTTTATCACATATTTGAGGGAAATCTCTACACATATGATTTCCACCACAACCTCAATACTGCATAGGTTTTTTCCATGACTTTTTTCCCACTGTCTCTGACATTCTGGGCTCATGTAGGGTTAACTGTCCTTATGCAGTATTTATGAAAAATGGTGGCTTAACTCCCTTCCTCCTTTGTTCCACCTTTTTTTTCATCTTATCTTCCCAAGCCTTTTGGAAATTTTGTCTTCCCCTTTGCTTCTCATAAAGACACTTAGTGTTCCTTATGGTTTCTTCCAATGTCTTAGGGTCATCATATTTTATCTTGTCACTGATAAATGAGGGAAAACCACTCATATATCTCTGAATCTTCACTTGTTCATCCTTGATGAAAGTCACATATTTTATCAATTCTAAACATATTCTTTCATACTCGTCTATTTTCATGCTCCCAAGATTGAGTTCAAAGAACTCCTTCATTTTCCTATCATAGTACAACTTGGTTAAGTATTTGTTTTGGAAATACCTCTTGAACTCTCTCCAAGTCACTTTCTTCTCATCGATGTGCTACACTTGCACATACTAATCCCACCACATTTATGTCTTTCCTTTTAACTGATAAATAACAATTCTTCCTTCTGCCTATGTAGAATAGTTATGCAGCTATCAGTACTTCCTCATACCCAACAACCAAGTCATTGCATCTTCATCCTTCTTGTGCTCACCATCAAAGGTAGGAGGATTGATCTTATTCATTTCTCCCTATAGTTCTCCCACCCCAGTCCTTCTCTTATGCTTTCAATCAGGAGATGGAATTGAGCTATTGCATTCTTTCCTAAAAGAATGCTTACCAACACTTATTTATTCTCTTCTCTTCACTTCATGAGACTTGCGACTTCTTGATCTACTTGACTCCGTCTCCTTAAACATCTTATTTTCTATTATGTCTAGACTCTGCATCAATTTGAAATTGAAGTCATCTTACTGCACTTTGGCTCTCATAAACCTTTTGTTATCATCCTTATATCTTTGGAAATATTTCTAAAGTCCCTTTATGGTTTCTACCCAATTCATGCACTCCTTGGATTGGGTACCATTAGCACCCAAACCGACATACAGATCCCCAAATTCATCGTCGTGACTATAAGTCCTCCATGCATATTCCATTCTCTTAACCTTCTGCATTATCTTTGTCCTTCTCTAATCGCTGATAATTCTATAAAATGTGCAGGTAATTAAGATTTGTTAGATGATTTCATGAAACAACTACATGAAAACTTTGCACCATTTTTTCAAAATCCTTTCCTTGTATTTCTTGGATGATTTTAACATCCCAATTCTAGTGTGCACGCTCATGCATCATTTCTCATGTACGCATCACAACTCTATACCGCGGGCCAATAGTTTTCCATGCAAATTAAACTCTACATTGTGTGGCACCAATTCTTAATGCACACATGTATTAATGCTAGACTCTGGCCCATACAAGTCCAGTGTTGAACCAACTTCTCTGATACCATAATATAACATCCCCAGCCACCCCAGGCTAGACCATGTCACACAACCTCAACTTTTGTAGCTCCAAATCAACCAAATTGTAGCATCCCCAACATACCACTGACCAATATTACCCTGAAGATTCATTGTGCATATTCTACTCTAACACAATTATGCACAGTTTCTCTTGAAGTAGTGTGCTCAGCCCAAGCTTGAGTCACACCACACAACTTATAACAGTGGAAGCAACATTCTCTTTTTAATACAAAATTTAAGTAATGGAAATATCTCACTAAATGCATGCACCAACATACTGATCACACAACATAATTGTGTGCACATCCATCTAAGTTTCATGCATCACTTCCCATTTCAATGTGCATGTGATCTATTCCTTAAATGCACACACAAATTCCAACCTCTTGATGCACACAGGCTACAATCCTACTCACTTGGCCACTCAATCCTCTTCTTGATGACTCATAACCAAAATCACAAGGCTAACTTAACAGGAAAGACTAACCACATTGGTCATAATATCCATGCATAACTACAAATACAGGCTACAAGTATAAACAACATTAAACAGAATAATAAACATTACTTATATGCATCCACATACAAGAATTAATTTATATCAAGCATAGTCAAATATGCACACAGTAAACAAGACAAGCACATAAGGAACACATTACTTAAATGAAAGTCACCAATTGTGGCCTTGACTTAGACATTCCTCCCAACCATAGATGGCGTTTCTCATAAGATTTCAACAACAGGTCACCCCTGAGCTGGGGATTAACTCCACCAGGGAAAAATACTTCTAGTGACACCCTAAGGTTTTACTCTCAATATAATTACTTAGTCCTAGGTTCACATTGTTGCAACTAGCCCATAGTCCGTTACCTCATCCTTTCACACCAGCACTCATAACACAAGTCTTCCTTGATCATATTTTCAAGCTACATGGCATGCCAACCTCTATTGTCTATGATCATGAACCAACTTTCACTAGCACATTTTGGCAATAATTGTTTAAATTTCAAGGCACCCAACTGAACATGAGCAAAGATGATCACACCCAGTCTGACTACCAAATGGAAGTAGTCAACAAATATTTGGAAACCTACTTTCATTTTTTTTCTTCAGACAAACAACACCAGTGGATGTAGTGGCTTCCCTTGGAAGAATGGTGTTACAATACTTCCTATCATACACCCACTAAAATTACCCCATATGAAGTGGTGTATGGCCAAAGGCCACCGAAAATCATTATCTATCTTCCTGGAACATCCAAGTTCCAATCTATTGATACAATGTTGCAAGTTCATACAACCACTCTAGCGGCTTTGAAGGATAACCTCCACATGGCCCAAAATTGCATGAAGCAATAGGAATACCAACATCATTCAGAAAGGGTTTTTCAGGAAGGTGATCAGGTGTTTCTCAGGCTCCAACCTTACACGAAAACATCTCTCAAAGCTCAGGGACATCACAGATTGGCACCTAAGTTTTATGGACCCTACCATATCATCAAGTGAGTTGGTTTTGTGGCTTACAAATTGGCCCTTCCTACTACTTCCAAAATCCATCCGATGTTCCATATTTCTTGTCTGAAGAAAGTGGTGGGATGGAATTGCAAAATCCAAACCATCATATCGGAGTCAGATGAAGAAGGTTCCCTGTGGCTCCAACCAAAAGCATTCCTCAATAATCGTGAACGTCAGTTGTGTGGCTGCACTATCAAGGAAGTGTTGATCAAATGGAAGGACACGACACCAGAGGAGTTGACCTGGGAACCCGCGACCATACTTCAGCAGTTTCTGCACCTGCAACCTTGAGTACAAGGCTTCTTTTGAAGGGGGAGGACATGTTAGGATCCAATCCTAACCACTCTCCATGGGTCATTAGTTAGTAGGATATGTTTTATATTTAATAAAGGATGACATTAGTTAATAAGGCCTAATAAATAAAGAAGAATAAGTCAATGTAAGAAGACCTAATATAAGCTTCCACTTCTAGAAAGATCTTCCTCTAGAAGTTTCCTTAGAAGGTAGACTTAGTATAAATAAGAGTAGGAGGAATTGGATATCTTGTCTTGGAGATTATTGTAATAGAGCTCTACTATGCTGGAGGTTTCCCCCTCGAAGAGGCAAGTGAACATTGATATCATAATAAATTTTCTCTTCCCAATGGTTATTCCAGTGTTATTATGGTGTTCTTCTTATATTTTTCTAGATATATCATCATTATTATGTCATTGCCTCCTAGATATTTTTTGTTCTGCATAATATATTGTAACAAGAATATTGTAGATGGTAACATCCTATAGAACTCATGGAAATAATTTGACTTCTATTATCCTTGATGATGAATTTTACTTCATCCTTCAAACTAGGGATAATAAGGCTAGCATTTGTGTTGTCTACCTCCTCCTAAAATCTAGAAAATTCTCTTGATAGGGATAAATCTTGGAGACCTCCAAAGGGTTCCAACATCAATTGTGTGTTATTCTCCTATCTCAAAAAAACCATGTAATTAATTTTTTTATCTCTCATCAAAGATCTCACTAGAAGACCCTTCCCATGGGGAATTACCTATTCACCCTTAATGTTGAGAGCCTTTACCCAAGCATAAATCACTCGACACAATATTTAAGTGGTGAAACCAAGTTACTAAGAGGAACCCCATTGCAAAGAGGAAAAAGTACTTAGCTCTGATAACCAATAGTATAGTGTTCAGTCCTCGAAAGTCGAACTATCATCATTTCTTTATGATCACATAGGGCATAATATCATAATAAAAGGAGTGTAACCTAATCTTCTAATGACAACCTTTACTTATAGCCAAGTGTCACTTGACATAGTTAACTTTGATCATTAGGCCAAGCACACCGTTTAGTCAAATCTTGGTTTGATCAAAATTTAATTACATTCCATTCCCTAATACTTATGGATGCTAATTAGACAAAAACTAACAATCGCACCCAACACTTTCGATATATATATATATATATCAAGTGACTTGTCCTAAGATGGTTAAGTAATCTATGACAATGTCTTTACCAAGTCCTAGTATGCATATTATTCCAATAGACAACTCTTTAAGGAAGATGAGGTGGTTGTATAACTTAAACAACTTTGATCAGGAAAGAGACACAATTCCTACTACTGATTATGATGAATTTCAAAACTAAATTTCACTAGAAACTTCACTAACCCTACACCACTTGACTAAGTGGAAAGATGTCCAATTTTTTTTGGAAAACTTGTATACATGTCAATGTTAAATTGGAAAACTTGTATACATGTCAATGTTCAAGATCCCCAATAAGGAGACACTGTATTTTTTAACATATTTGTAGAAATAGTTTAACATTCACTTTCAAACATGAACCCAAATATTCATAGTTGTTACTAATTATTTTGTTTCAATTTAAAAGATCAACTATTGAATTTTTTATTAACTAATTGAATTTACTAAGATTACTATGGTAAACATGGTTATTATTGTTTATATTTTCCTTTTGATAAAATAATTATTTATATTTTTTAAATAAAATATTTAAAAAAAAACTAAATGTTACGAGAGTTTAGTCAAACCATCAAAATCACACCACCAACATAATTTATAATTTGATAAAATAATAAATAATTATTAATCACATATGTTGCTCAAGTCAAACTTATGAGACTTTAGTTAAAACATCAAAATCACACAACCAAGATAATTTATAATCTGATAAAATGATAAAATAATAAATAATTATTAATGAAGTATGTTGCTCAAGTAAAACTTTCTTTCATGATAGACTTTGGCCCATACAAGTCTAGTGTTGAACCAACTTCTCTGATACCATAATATAACGTCCCCAGCCACCCCAGGCTAGACCACGTCACAGAACCTCAACTTTTGTAGCTCTAAATCAACAAAATTGTAGCATCCCCAACATACCACTGACCAATATTACCCTGAAGATTAATTGTGTATATTCTACTCTAACACAATTCTACATAGTTTCTCTTGAAGTAGTGCGCTCAGCCCAAGCTTGATTTGTGCCACAAAACTTATAACAATGGAAGCAACATTCTCTTTTTAATACAAAATTTAAGCAACGAAAATATCTCACTAAATGCATGCACCAACATACTAATCACACACCATAATTGTGTGCACATCCATCTAAGTTTCATGTGCCACTTCCCATTTCAATGTGCACATGATCTATTCCTTAAATGCACACACAAATTCTAGCCTCTTGATGCACACAAGCTACAATCCTACGCACTTGGCCACTCAATCCTCTTCTTGATGACTCATAACCAAAATCACAAGGCTAACTTAATAGGAAAGACTAACCACATTGGTCATAATATCCACGCATAACTACAAATACAAGATACAAGCACCATAGTTACAGGTATAAGCATCATTCAACAGAATAACAACCATTACTTATATGCATCCACATACAAGAATTAATTTATATCAAGCATAGTCAAATATGCACATAGTAAACAAGACAAGCACATAAGGAACACTTTACTTAAATGAAAGTCACCAACTGTGGCCTTGACTCAGACGTTCCTCCCAACCATAGATGGTGTTTCTCATAAGCTTTCAGCAACAAGTCACCCTCGAGCTGGGGGTTAACTCCATCAGGGCAAAAGACTTCTAGTGACACCCTAAGGTTTGATTCTCAACATAATTACTCAGTACTAGGTGCACATTGTTGCAACTATCCCACAGTCTCTCATTCCCAATGCTCTTGTCACACCCAAGGAAGTGTGCCCCTTATCTTCTCAATAGTATTTCGGTTACCCCACTTCCCTTCCCAGGGTTACAAGAAATAGGCCAGACAACAAGTCTCTAAGCCCTGTGACTAAATATCATCGCACCAGGAATCAATTATCAACAATACTCTCACCTAAAGAGTATTCTCTCGGGTCTGACAACCACTTCACAATAACCAATCTCTCACCTAGAGATATTTGGGCATTTCCTCTCTATAGTATTCTTCAGACCGAAGTATAACTCTGTTAAAAATAAATAAAAATTCTTCAGACCGGAGTATAACTCTGTTTAAAAAAAAAAAAAAACAAGTCTCAAAATTTTTTCACCATTATTTGAGACCTATTCCATTGGATTCATCTCTTTTCCCTTATCACATTCATCCATATCATTTTTCGGCCAATTTTTTTATCCCCCCCTCCCCTTTTCCATTTCCTCATCCTCATGGCTCATACTCGTAGCCAAGACTTGGAAGCTCACTTCAACACCTTGCAATCTGGTCTCATTGAGACCCAACAATAAGTGAAACAACTCAGTGCCAATGTTGCCGCCATCAATACAATCATGCAGTCCTCAATGGGGGAAATCAAACAAGACCTCACCACCCATCTTGAATCAGTCTTTTTGGCACTCTGCACCAAACTACATATCCCTATAGATAACCCTTCCTCTTCCTCACCTCCACATACTGAAGGTGACCATTCCTCTCATTCCCATACCTTGCAGAACCATCACTTTCAATGTGACCTATGCCTTCCATGGGTGGATGTGACCAAATTTGATGGCTCGAACCCCACTGGTTGGGTAACCCAAATGGAACATTACTTCTCTTTATACGGCATTATAGATGACTTGGACAAACTCAGGTATGGTGTTCTCCATCTAGATCAGAAACATTGGCAATGGTGGCAATGGAGAAAAACCTCTCATCAAGGGTATATTGCTTGGACACACTTTGTGGCAGAGATTTATGAACGCTTTGACACTGACACCAACCATTTGGGCCGTTTGACAAAGCTGAAATAATTAGGAATAGTGGAATACTTTATAGTTGCCTTTGAGCGCCTAGCTTTTAGAACAGAGGGAATGTATGATGCCTTTTTCCGAGAGTGTTTTATCAGTGGCTTCAAGGATGAAATTCGGGCCCATGTCCTCATGGCTCGAACTGAGAGTTGGGTGGAGGCTACCAAAAGAGATAAAGAAGCACAACATGTTGTATCTGCTCAAAACTGCAAACCCTCCTTTATCCCTCACCCTAAAGCAGTAAATCCCACTACTCCCTCTGCTCCACTAAAGATCCAAAAATTGACCAGAGCTGAAATGGTTGAACGCCAACTCAAAGGCCTTTGTTATAACTATGATGACAAATATTTCCCAGGCCACAAGTGTAAAGAACAAAATCTTTTTATGGCCATCTCCGAGGAGATTTCAGAAGAAGATGAAGAAACTCCCTTTGTGTCTAAGTCACCTGAATCCACTGACATAACCCCTCCCTCAGACCCTCCCAAAGTAGAACCAATCATTTCCCTCAATGCTCTCACTAGCTTCTCCGCTCCCCAAACCCTCAAGCTAATCGATTACATCAAGCATCGGAAGGTCATCATTCTGGTTGATAGTGGCAGCACCCATAATTTTATTCATCGCC
>ML824332.1:37431-54552 GCA_009831015.1 Picea engelmannii | reverse complement strand
GCAAATGATGAAACATTTACAAATACTATCACTCAATTGCAAGAAGAATTGTGTTCACAGGATGAGAGGGATCCATCTGAAAATGTTGAACAAGCAAGGGAAGTAGAATCTATTGAAAATGTTCTTACTGACAATCAAATTGTTTTTTCCTCTGAATCATTGTATTTTCAGTCCTCAACCATCATGGAAGAAGATTTGATGTTGGGTCAAGGTGAATGTCCTCGTTCTCTTAACTCTTGCTCTAATCAGTTTTTAAATTCGGTTATTGAAGAAGACTTAGGTGATGAAAATGATCTTAAGTTTTCTAACATTCCAATGAAACTGATTAGAGATGTAGATCTACAATTGGAAGAAGTAATCTTAAACCCTCATCTACAAATCGTACCTTATCAACATGAAAGATCAGATGTTTTCCATGAAAATTTTGAATTATCTATCGTACAAGAGACAAATTTAGATGATCATATTATGTTGAAGAATTTATCACCAAAATGGAGTGAAAGTTTTAATGAAAATGAAGAGGAATGTCTTGAGAATACCATTGTTAAATATCATAGCTCAAGAGATTCTTTTCATGTGCTTATTTCTGATTCCTTTTACTCTTTATATCCTTATCTCTTCTTAGATTTTGGTGGACTTGATACTTTACCCACAGTATCTTACTCTTTTCTATAGAGATATGTTGTTACGCACATAAACCCACGGTCGAGGAGTCATACACGTATGAAATACAAGTGTTTCTTAAGTGCACATTTGGTGGCCACCCTTGTAACCCTTGTTGGTACCCCTTATAGTGGTAGTGCATCAGAAAACACTTGTATATGGATCGGCCTAGGCATTTTGAATCCCTCTGTAGATAAATTGATCGAGCACCTAATTGTTATAGTGTCACTAGGAACAACACTCGGGAAGTGACTCTCTAGTACCTGGGTAGTTGGGTAGTACTGTAAAGGGTGTGATCTAGCCTCCTTAGTTGGCTCCCTAAGATATTGGACTGAGTACTATTGTTGGACCTCGCATGTATATAAAAAGATCTATAACATAGGGAAAACCCTTTACTTTAGATTATGTTCAAACCCTAACCCTTGGGGACATAACAGAGAAAGAAAAGACAAGATCTGATGCAATCCAACCTTGTCATCTGCATTGGGGTTGTGAAATTACTACATCTTTTTTCCTATTAAGAATTTGAGCATTATTCCTTTGTTGCATTATTCAGTTTAGAGTATAGCTCCGCAGGAGTAAAAAAAATAAAAACTCAACACCCTTATTTGTGGCCTAGTCCATTGCATTCCTCTTTTCATTCTGATCGCAGTGGTACGCTTCAATTTTAAGTGTTTGTTTTTTGCGGACCCAACCAGCATTGGGATGCCTTTCTTGAGGCCTATCCCATTGTATTCATCTCTTTGTCTTGATCACTCGGGTACCTATCATTTTTAAGCCCATTCTTTTTCCATCCTGACACCTTCATTTCTACCGAAGCCTTCACCATGCCTACCACTCGCTCTCAGTCCAAAGAAACCTTGGAGGATATAATGTCCCACATGTTACAACAAATTGCTGACAACATGGCTTCTCTCCGCAATGAATTCACCACAACCCTTGACCAACAAGTCAACAAATTGGTGCAACTCTTCATGGGTAACAATGTTGAGCCAAACCCCAAAGAAATTCAATATGCTCATTATGAACATACACAATCCTCCCGCTCCCCTTGGGGTTTTCCACCTTCTTGGAATAAGGTGCCCAAAGTTGACATGCATAAATTTGATTTTTCCAAACCAGTCGGGTGGGTTTCTCAAATGGAACAATACTTCTCCCTTCATGATATTCAAGATGATGAGACCAAACTCCATGTAGGGGTTTTGTACTTGGATCAAGAACAGTGGAAGTGGTGGAAGTGGCATAATTAATGTTATCTAGGACCTCCCAATTGGAACATGTTCTCCAAAGCAGTTTGTGCCTGTTTTGATAGGGAATAAAATTTTTTGGGTCTCATCACTAAGTTGCGCCAAACTAGATCTGTCACAAAATTCATCACGACATTTGAACAGTTGGCTATCTTTACCAAGGGCTTATGTGATGAATTTTACCTTGAATGTTTTATCAGTGGTCTAAAAGAAGCTATCAAGACTCATGTGAACATGCATCATCCTACTACCTGGTTGCAGGCATGTCAAATTATCTAGGAAAGAAAAAACCATCCTCCAGGTGCCATCCTTGAAGGCTCCATTTACCACCCATCCTTGCCTAGGGGCTACACCTGCTTCGACTAAAAATTTGAAGGTCCAAAAGGTATCTCCCACTGAAATGGAGGAACGTCACAAGAAAGGCCTTTTCTACTATTGTGATGAAAATTATGCACCATGGAATAAATGTAGAGAATACAAGTTCTTCCAGGTTGATGCCTTAGCTTCCTCTTCCTATGACAACATCCCATTAGATGAGGTTTCATACCAAGAGGTAGCTCTTCCAAGTGATCTTGTCGAAGATCCAGTTGTCACACCAATGGAATCCATGGACCTGGTCATATAACTTCATGCACTCTCAGGTATTTTGGCCCCACAGACATTGAAGATCAAGGGCTACATTAAACATAGGTTGGTTTTGGAGTTGATTGATAGTGGTAGCACCCATAATTTTATTCATCACAAGCTCGCTAGTGAGATCCATTGCTTTGTTTGCCCTGTTTCTAATTTTCAAATCCCCATCGATAATGGTAGTACTATGAAGTGTGGGGGCCGTTATGAGAATTTCAAACTCAAAATGGGTGATTACCATCTGAAAACCCACATGTTCTTTATTTCCATGGGTGGTTGTGATATTTTATTGGGCATGGAATGGCTTCGCACTTTGGGGCTGATCACAATGGATTATCAAGAATTAATATGAGATTCACCCACGAAGCTCAACCCTATACTCTTAGGGATATCCAAGCGGGCTCTCCTAAAATCATCATCTCTCGTAGGATAGAAAAACTCTTGAATAAAGGCCACCATGGTGTGATTTCTCAATTTAATTCCATCCAGGTCACAGAATAGGCCTCTCAGGTAGTTCCTCCTAGCCTGCAACTCATCTTGGACAAGTACCCCAAGATAATTGAGATTCCTACAGCCTTACCTCCTTCCATTAGTGAGCATGATCATAGCATCCCTCTCCTTATGGGAAGTCAACCCCCCAATGTAGGTCCCTACAGATATCCCTTTTCTTAGAAAAATGAAATAGAAAAGATGGTGCAGGAATTACTAGCGGTGGGGGTAATTCACCCTAGTACTATTCCATATTCTTCCCCAATGGTGATGGTTTTAAAGAAAGGAAGGTACTTGGCCCTAAATTGCATGCCTTGAATAAACTGGCCATCAAAGATAAATTTCCAATTCCTGTCATTGATGATTTGTTGGATGAACTACAAGGGGCATGTGCCCTGATTTTCATGCCCTGAATAAACTAACCATCAAAGATAAATTTCACATTCTTGTCATTGATGATTTGTTGGATGAACTACAAGCTATAAGCGTATTCACCAAATCATACCTTCGCTTTGGTTATCACCAAATCCGGATGAAGGAGGAAGATATTCTAAAGACTGCTTTTAGAACTCATGAGGGACATTATGAATTCCCGTCCATGCCTTTTGGCCTTTGTAATGTTCCATCCACCTTCCAAAGTCTCATGAATAAGTTATTTAAACCTTAGCTTCAGAAGTTTTTCTTGGTTTTCTTTGACAACATCCTCATTTATAGACGCAACTGGGATAGCCATCTTCTTCAGGTGGACAAAGTCCTTCATTTTCTATAGGAAAACCAATTGTTTGTCAAAAAGACCAAATTTTCATTTGGCACCAATGAAGTGGAATACTTGGGGCACATTGTCAGCAGAGATGGGGTAAAAATGGACCTCAGAAAGATACAAGATATGAAATAATGGTCGTGCCCAATGACATTAAAGAGCCTAAGGGGTTTTCTTGGTCTCACCGACTATTACAAGAAATTTGTCAACCATTATGGAAAAATTGCTAAGCCCTTGACTGACCTCCTTAATAAGAATGCATTTCATTGGACACCTGTTGTTGAGAAAGCCTTCATAGAGTTAAAGAGGGCCATGTGCACTACCCCTGTCCTAGCAACTCTTGACTTCAACAAAACCTGTGTGGTGGAATCAGATGCTTCTGGCATGGGTATTGGTGCAGTGCTCACCCAAGATGGTCGACCCTTGGAATTTACTGGCTAAGCGTTGAGTGGTTGCAATCTGGGCCGATATACGTATGAAAAAGAAATGATGGCCATTCTCCATGTGGTGCACAGCTAGTGACAATATCTCTTGGGACATCATTTTCAGATTAAAACAAATCACCATAGCTTGAAATAGTTTTTACAGTAGTGACTATCATCCCCAGAACAACATAAGTGGTTGAAAAATATGTTGGGTTCTGATTATGAAATCATCTACAAAAAGGAAAAAAATAACATAGTAGCAGATGCATTGTCAAGACAACATGAGGAGGATGACTCCCTCTTTGATTTATACTTATCGGTCCCTAATTGGATTGAATAAGTGCGCCAAGAGTGGCTAACGCACCAAACTACCTCCAAATTAATTCAGTGTCTTCAAGAGGACCGTAATCCTCCTACTAGATACACTTGGAAGGATAGTATTCTATGATATAAGGATCACCTGGTTCTCCCACCCTCCTTAGCACTCAAGCCCATGTTCTTAAATGAGTTGCACTCCTCATCTATAGCGGGTCATTTGGGCTTCCAAACTACATATGCTCGTTCTCGTCATTCTTTTTTTGGGGTAGTCATGAAGAAGTATATACTTCAATTTGTCATGGAATGTGAGGTGTGCCAATGTAATAAAGGTGAAACGGTCAAGTCTCGAGGCGCCCTATGTCCCTTACCCATTCTAGCTTCTTTGTGGACAAAAATCTCCATGGATTTTATAGTGGCCCTTCCTAAAGTCGAGAACAAGTTTGTCATCATGGTGGTGGTTGATCACCTCTCCAAGTATGCTCATTTTTTCCCCTGACCTCACCCTTTCACACCGGCACTCATAGCACAAGTCTTCCTTGATCATATTTTCAAGCTACATGGCATGCCAACCTCTATTGTCTCTGATCGTGAACCAACTTTCACCAGAACATCTTGGCAAGAATTGTTTAAATTGAAAGGCACCCAACTGAACATGAGCACAACTTGTCATGCCCAGTCTGACAACCAAATGGAAGTAGTCAAAAAATGTTTGGAAACCTACTTCCGTTGTTTTTCTTCAGACAAAAAACACCAGTGGATGCAGTGGCTTCCCTTGGAAGAATGGTGTTACAATACTTCCTATCATACAACCACTAAAATGACCCCATGTGAATAGGTATATGGCCAAAGGCCACCAACAATCATTACCTATCTTCCTGGAACATCCAAGTTCCAATCTATTGATACAATGTTGCAAGGTCGTACAACCACTCTAGAGGATCTGAAGGATAACCTCCACATGGCCCAAAATTGCATGAAGCAACATGAATAGCGACATCATTCAGAAAGGGTTTTTCAGGAAGGTGATCAGGTGTTTCTCAGGCTCCAACCTTACAAGAAAACATCTCTCAAAGCTCAGGGACATCACAAATTGGCACCTGAGTTTTATGGACCCTACCATATCATCAAGCGTATTGGTTTTGTGGCTTACAAATTGGCCCTTCCTTCTACTTTCAAAATCCATCCGATGTTCCATGTTTCTTGTTTGAAGAAAGTGGTGGGATAGAATTGTAGAGTCCAAACCATCTTGTCGGAGTCAGATGAAGAAGGTTCCCTGTGGCTCCAACCAAAAGTAGTCCTCAATAATTGTGAACGTCAGTTGCGTGGCCGCACTATCAAGGAAGTGTTGATCAAGTGGAAGGACACAACACCAGAGAAGGTGACCTGGGAATACTTCAACAGTTTCCGCACCTGCAACCTTGAGGACAAGGCTTCTTTTGAAGGGGAAGGATATGTTAGGATCCGATCCTAACCCCTCTCCATGAGTCATTAGTTAGTAGGATTGTTTTCTATTTAATAAAGGCCAACATTAGTTAATAAGGCCTAATAAATAAAGAAGAATAAGTCAATGTAAGAAGACCTAATAGAAGCTTCCACTTCTAAAAAGATCTTCCTCTAGAAGTTTCCTTAGAAGGTAGACTTAGTATAAATAAGAGAAGGAGGCATTGGATATCTTGTATTGGAGATTATTGTAATAGAGCTCTACTCTGTTGGAGGTTTCCCCCTCGAAGAGGCAAGTGAACATTGATATCATACTAAATTTTCTCTTCCCAATGATTATTCTAGTGTTATTATGGTGTTCTTATGATATTTTTTTGGATATATCATTATTATTATGTCATTGCCTCCTAGATATTTTCTCTTCTGCATAATATATTGTAACAAGAATATTGCAAATGGTAACACTCCTATAGAATTCATGGAAATAATTTGACTTCTATTATCCTTGATGATGAATTTTACTTCATCCTTCAAACAAGGGATAATAAGGCTAGCATTTGTGTTGTCTACCTCCTCCTAAAATCTAGAAAATTCTCTTGATAGGGATAAATCTTGGAGACCTCCAAAGGCTTCCAACATCAATTATGTGTTATTCTCCTATCTCAAAAAAACCATCTAATGAATTTTTTTAGCTCTGATCAAAGATCTCACTAGAAGACCCTTCCTACGGGGAATTACCTATTCACCCTTGATGGTGAGAGCCTTTACCCAAGCATAAAATCACTCGACACAATATTTAAGTGGTTAAACCAAGTTACTAAGAGGAACCCCACTGCAAAGAGGAAAAAGTACTTAACTCTAATAACCAATAGTATAATGTTCAGTCCTCGAAAGTCGATCACTATCATCATTTCTCTATGATCACATAGGGCATAATATCGTAATAAAAGGAGTGTAACCTAATCTTCTAATGACAACCTCTACTTATAGTCAAGTGTCACTTGACATAGTTAACTTTGATCATTAAGCCAAGAACATCGTTTAGTCAAAACTTGGTTTGATCAAAATTTAATTACATTCCATTCCTTAATACTTATGAATTCCATTCCCTAATACTTATGAATAGACAAAAACTAACAATCACACCCAACACTTTATATATATATATATATATATATATATATATATATTTATTTATTTATGTCAAGTGACTTATCCTAAGATGGTTAAGTAATCTATGACAATGCACACCCAACACTTTCTATATATACATACATACATATATATATATATATATATATATATATATTTATTTATNTATGTCAAGTGACTTATCCTAAGATGGTTAAGTAATCTATGACAATGTCCTTACCAAGTCTTGTATGCATATTATTCCTAAGATGGTTAAATAATCTATGACAATGTCCTTACCAAATACTGTATGCATATTATTCTAATATACAACTCTTTAAGGAAGATGAGGTGGTTGTATAACTTAAACAACTTTGATTAAGAAAGGGACACAATTCTTATAACCGATTATAATGAATTTCAAAACTAAATTTCAACAAAAACTTCACTAACCCTACACCACTTGACTAAGTGGAAAGATGTCCCAATTTTTTTTGGAAAACTTGTATACATGTCAATGTTCAATTGGAAAACATGTATACATGTCAATGTTCAATACCCCAATAAGGAGACACTGTATTTCTTAACATATTTGCAGAAATAGTTTAACAGTCACGTTCAAACATGAACCCGAATATTCATAGTTGTTACTAGTTATTTTGTTTCAATTTAAAAGATCAACTATTGATTTTTTAATCAACTAACTGAATTTACTAAGATTACTACGGTAAACATAGCCAACGCTCTATAAAACTAAAAAAAGGCCTATGGCAAACATTTTTATCCAAGCATGATAAAATTTAATGCTAAATATGATTCACATAAAACATTTTTTTTATATATGTAACTTAGTGTTTCTCTTTCTTAAGTTATTATTTTAAAATTTAAATGCTTCATTTTATTTCAAATTTAAATTATCAATAATTTAATTTAAAAATTATGATTTTTATTTGATTTCAAATTTAAATTCATTTACTTTTAGATTTTATCAAATATTAAAAAAAATCAAATTTTGATATAATTTTTTTATTATTATTAAAAAATGTATATTTCTAAAAATTTGATAGCATTATTTTTTTTTAGGTTAGAAAATTGCATTACCTAAACAGAGTACAATCATAGTCTCTTTGTGTTTGGGTAGCCAACAAAGGAAACCGACCCAAGCTAAAGATTAGTCAAAATGAAAAGGAATCATAAAGGGTAAAAATTGAAAAAGTTCTACAATTTTTATGGGTAGATTTTTATGGGTAGATTGCCGAACATAAACTATCAAATAAATATTATGATGATGATGATTAACATCCACTAAAACTTAACAGACTAGCATTAAAATGAAATTGGTTAGAGAGTTTGAATGGTTGTTCATTTGGCGTAGTTGAACCGAAATTGGCCATTCTCGAACGATGACATTTTGGCTTGGCACCTCCTAGGCCTGCTGGCACTGCTGAGAATTGGAGCAAATGTCGAGCAACAAATCTACCTTTTTATCAATCTTCGTTCCAAATTTTTGATAAGCCAATTCACTCCTCATCTAAAAAATTAGCTTCAAGCGGTCCTCTATTATCTGGGCATTCCCTGTTCCTTCAAGTGGACTGTTATTCCCACATGCATGCCCACCTGCGCATGTTGGCCATACTTGTTGACAGAAGCGAGTTATTCAAACCTTTCCTTTCACTAGTACCTGAAACCAGAGCACCACACTTGCACGCAACATGGAGGATGACAATTTAATTCCTCTGGCTAGTGAATTATACCAGACGTCATCCACCTGTCTCGCTTGGAGTGCAGGCCACCGGGTGTCGAAGCTAGTGCACACCAGGTTAATTTTCATGTTGAGCACCATATTACCCCATTCGAGGAATCACACTAAATATTTATTAAATTAATGCTAAAATAATTTTTATTTTATTTTGTAATCACGTTGTCAAAATTTTATTATTTTAGCATAGTAACATACATACAAAAAAGCTTTGTTGTTGGCCTACTGCCAGGGCAACCATACCAGCAACAAATGAATAAGTTTTATGTCCATTTAGTTTGCAGGAGGTCTTTAAAAAGAGTCTTTAAAGCTAAAAAACAATATAGTAGCAGATATGAGGAGTGGAGGAGACTCCGTAACTATTTATTGTTATGTTATTCATTGGAAATTCAGACAAGGATAGTTGTTGGTCACGAAGCATGAGAAACTTCTATCGGGTCCTAAGGTGGATGGATCAAGAGCAGAGTGGGCCGTGCTTTTGGGGGCAGAGGCAGTCATGACTGTGTTGGAGGACAAGAGGCAAGAAAGAGCTTCCCTGAGAAGCAGATTGTAACATCCCTATTCCTGAGCGAAAATTCCAAATTTTGATATCATTGAAATTACAGAAAACTCTGTATATGCACAAAATTATACAGTTTTATGCAATTCTAACAACATATATACATAAGTATAATTAAAATAACAAATATCCATAATAGAAAAGGGATGTATAAGCACACAATAATTAATAAACACAGAACTTGTATAAATAAGTCACTAACTACATGCAGATCTTCCACATTCCTCCCAACTATAGACCGCACTCTTCATAACTCTCAATAGTGGGTCACCCCTGAGATGGGGCTAAAAATCCACCAGGGCAAAAGAATCCTAAGCTAGGCTAAGATCGGTCAACAACCAAAATACCCAAACTAAGGTGCCAACTATGGCTGACAGCCTACAGTCCCTCATTCCCCACATGCATGTCCCACCCCAAAAAGTGTGCCCCTTCTCTACTCAACAGTCCTTTGGTTTCCTCACTTCTCTTCCAGGGCTTCAACAATAGGTCAAACAAGAAGTCTCAGAGCCCTGTAGCTATAGCTTGGCACCTTGGGAATACAATTCCCAGTAGTTCTCTCCCCTGGAGAGAAATCCTCATGGGCCTGACAACCTGCTTCTTCAATAGCACATGGACCTAACAACGCACCTCTTCAATAACACATGGGCCTAACAACCCATCTCTTCTCCCTAATCCACTCTAAAGCTTCCCCAAGTATAGGTACCACTGCAGAGTACGACTTCTAGGTACGAATGATGGAATGATCCCTGAAATTACAGTTATCCACAATTATATATGCATGTGCCCTATGTGACACTTAGCACATAAGGGACTAACTTTGTCCCCTTCATGTAATTTGTTCCCTTTCTTTGGGAACTTACGATAACATAATGTTATATGACTTTATGACTTAGAAATAATATTATTTTATTCCTAGGCCTAAGTCCCTTGACTTAGCTCCTTAACCTTAGACTCTTAGCCCCCATTTCCCTTTCTACTGGAGTTTATCCCCCCATACTCTTTTGTTTGGTTGGTCTGCAACAATGATGTATTTTAATTAATATCTAAGTGTGATTACATCTTATAATGATAGGATCACTATCCTTTTAGCATCTAGGCCCTCCAACCTAATAATCATATAGACACTCTAGTCTATAATATCCTCGCTCACCAGCCTATAAAACAGTTGTACAATTACAATTTGGGTCAACCTGAAGTATTACATAGATGCAAGCCATCCAATTGCAAATGGATTGTATTATGGGAATTTTCTCTTGTCTGCAACATTCGGCCCAATTTAACAATTTTCCAGTATTTAGTCTCCCTTGCGCGAGTGTTGTTGACGCTTGGAACCCATCTGATAGTAGCTTCGACCACCTCCTGTTCAGTTGTCATGGTTTTTTCCATTTGAACTTCAACTTTCCAACTTTTCAATAAATTTAAATACATATAAATTTTATTTTTTCCAAGTCAACGTCTTATTCATCACAATTTATCCCATACTATAATATGAAATACACCTCTCAATACTATAAAAACATTATCTTCAAATTTCTCTTAAACTTTATTACATTTTACCCCTAAACTTATTTAAAAACTTGAGTGAGTTTACCTTTTGCACCTATAAGGCAATGAATATATGGTCTCCATCTGCCCGATGCGAGTATACGAAAAATGGCCAATCCTCTAAAATGAGAGATCTTCACCTTTTAATTTATTTAGGGAAGAAGTAAAGCTTTACACCTAACTTAGGTAAAGCTATAGTTAAATAGTATCCCTTGTCCTTCGAAGGGCGGATGGTAGGAAATAGGTTCGGTTGCCAAAAAGCAAGTGTCGTATATTACATGAGAATGTGTCTTGCTATTTTGTATGTAGAAGGCACGATCCACGAAGGAAGGTAGTTGGTCCATTATTTCTTATTTCTTATGTTGTATGGGGAGTTGTGCACTCCACGTTTAGTGTTGTAACATGTGGACTAGGATTTAGCCCAAACACAAGTTAAGCTCAAGTCCACATTAGTTTCAACCACTTTCACATCCCCTTGGGACATGTTCATGTCAATTGAGGGTAGTAGTAGTTTTACTTAGGGGATGTATTTGGTTTAGTATTTGGTTTAGAGGTATATTTATAAGCTCTTTGAGATACCATGTTTAAGTATCATACATATAGTGGAGGTTTAAACACCCTACACTAAGTTAGACTCTGAAGTGAGTTGTCATTTACATATGGAATGTTGCTTAGTCAAGTATAGTTGGATTCTCTATCTTGAATAGAAATGTATTTTGTATGAGGTTAAAGTTCTACAACAATTTTACAATTATTTGTAAACTTTGGCACAAGTTAAAGATGATTAATTTGATTTCAATTTGCATAATCTTTAAGTGTTTCTATGTTTAAGAGGCATGTTTGTGTATCATATATATATATATATATATATATATATATATATATATATATATATATATATATATAATAGTGTCTGGATGATCTGTGTATCATAGACTTTTTAGCGTGTCTCAATCTTTTATTAGGTTGTATCTAGGATAAAGAGCATAACTAAAGTTGAGTGCATGATTCAAATCCCAAATCAATATGTTATTTGATGCACCACTCCAACTCCAAGTCATCAATGCACATCAACAATATCTTGTATTATGTGTAATCATTTAACAAACTTCCCCATAGTTGTTGGAATCCAATTATATAAGAACAGAATAATCACCAATCCCAAACTTTGATTTTTTTTTTCAAGCATTTAAATCGATTCAAAATAGACAAAACCTCTAAAGGCATCATTCGATCATCCACAAAAGTTGGATCATGGTGGAACTTTAATCATGCATGAACTTTTGTCCAATTCATATAAGATTTGTTGCTAGAAAGAGGGTCCTTTTGCTACAAGGTTAGATTATTATGAGGATTGGTGTGCCTACCTAATTGGGTGATCAAGGTTAACCAAGTTCCCTCCCATGATCAATATAGACTAAGTCAAAGTTTAATGCTTTAATACCCAAAATGGAACTGCTACTACACAAATAGAAATAATCCAAAACTAAGATCTTAAAGAAAGGAAAAGAGAAAGGATGCTTGCATACTTAAGGATGAATTATATCTGCAAATCCAAGTAAAGAATACATCACACATAAAATCAATAATTGGTTAATTGTATTTAAAAAATGATAAGATATATAGTCGAAGGGGTTAGCTCTATCAAGTGTCGTTATTCTTGTCGACCATTTGGCTAGTTCCATGTCAACTTGGGCCTAGTTTGAATCCTCCAGGGTGAGGTGCACTTGTGCATATCGATAAATTTTCTAGAGATGGCATCCACGAATGTGGGAAAGCATCGGTTGGGTTTCCCCACCAAGTTTTCCTTAGAAAACATTTAATACAATATACATATATAATATGGGGAACACCCTTATTTACAACAACGATTATGAAAAAACATTAACACAACTTAAAGTTATAACTTGAATCACTAACAAAATGATTAAACCTATAACGCTCGTCCAGGATGTTGATCTAAAACAAAGCATGCAACTCACAAAAGAAAAAATAAATTGTTTGAATCAATACCATAATGAGAGTAACAACATCAAATATGACATATGCAATTGAACCTCACTCTTCATATATGTAGGTATAGTCAATAACATACATAAATTGTATTTTAATAATAACTTATCAAATGGACCCCTTGGTCATATAATCCACTCGTAAAGTCCATGATCTGAAATGGATCCAAACAAGCAAACAGGCATAAGACTCGGTACCTGCAATGTAATTCAATAATTAATAAAGATTAAATAAACTATGAAAGACAATGTAAATGTAAAAGTAAATAAAACAAAAGAGAGAAAAAAAAGATAAATGAAAAGAAAAAATAATAATAAGAGAGAGAAGACTTAGGAATGGGAGATGAAAGGTCATGCCCTTTGGCCTTCCCATTACCCACCTCGCCTTATTTGTTCCTATACTTTCACTCTCAAAGAGATTTTTGTTGGCCAAGAAAGTAAGATGCATAGAGAAAGCCATAAATTGCATTGTACCAAAGATTGTCAAATGGAAAGTCGATCAACCATTCAAACTTGGTTTTCCCATTTAGTTTCCAGGGTAAAATTTCATGTCTTATGATGTGCTTTAATTATTCTATTTAATAATATGGATTTCATTTTTGATATTACGCCATAATTCAAAACCAAACTCCTTTCTTTGTTCATTATATAAATGAGAGAGAATTATGCATAGTAAAATGCAATTTTTGCTTGGATGGTTATTTCAATTGAAATCTCTAGCCTATTTTTCTAGAAACTAACATTTTCATAAATTGTTGGCCACTAAAATTTGAAAGATTGTTGTGGCTAGTTGTCTTTTCATAGTTAGATATGAAGAATTTCAAAACATATTTCTAATGGTTATTATTTGAAAAAAAACATGTTCTGAATACCAACACTGAAAAAACATCCATCATCTTATTAAAAAAAAAGCATGTTCCCTTACCATTGAGTGAATACCAACATTGAAAAAACATCCATCATCCATTTGAGAATGGATGGCTTTTATGTTCTATATGTTGCAATTATCAAGCTAAGTTTGTAACTCTGCATTTGAAGAATAATGATTTGGTGATTTTGAAGTTGTTGGCCACTAGACAACCATACTCAACAAAAATTCAAAAGTCATGAGGTCATACACACTTTAGCAGTTAATTCACATCTAGAGCTTGGTGGTGGTTGTTGGTGTCCCTTTGGGTTGTACGCAGGTCGTACGCACCGACTTAGGTGTAAATGGTATGTAAAATTTATTAATAATCAATATTATACCAAAAAAAATGACATTTTGTAAATGGTATGTAAAATTTATTAATATATTTCCATGGATTCCATAGAACGCTTTGTGTTTGTTCTTATGTTGGTTATTATTTAATTAATAATAAGGTATAATTCATTTTCTATTGCAAGAGATTTATGGGTTATTTTTGGTTTCATGTGATGTTTTCATTTTGTAAATGGTATGTAAAATTTATTAATATATTTCAATGGATTCCATAGAGCGCTTTGTATTTGTTCTTATGTTGCTTAATTAATAATAAGATATAATTCCTTTGCAAGAGATTTATGGGTCATTTTTGGTTTCATGTGATGTTTTTAGTACTATTCTAGTTAGTTTTATACTTTATGATATATACCTATGTTAAGAATTCTTTTATATTATTACTTTCTATACTTTATGATATATACCTATGTTAAGATTCGTTTATATTATTACTTTAATGTTCTTATATTTTTTTTATATATCATTACTTTAATATTTTTATATCTTATGTGATGTTTTTAAGAATTCTTTTATATTATTACTTTTTATACTTTATGATATATACCTATGTACCTATGTTAAGATTCGTTTATATTTATTACTTTAATGTTCTTATATTTTTTTTATATACCATTTCTTTAATATTTTAATATCTTATGTGATGTTTTTAGTATTATTCTAGTTTTATACATTATGATATATACTTATGTTCAGATTTCGTTTGTATTATTACTTTAATATTCTTATAAGTTTTTAGTACTATTCTAATTTTATGCTTTACGATATATACTTATGTTGAGATTTCGTTTGTATTATTACTTTAATATTCTTATAAGTTTTAGTACTATTCTAGTTTTATATTTTATGATATATATTTATGTTGAGGTTCCCTTTGTATTATTAGTCCCTGTTCGAAGGTTAGGATTTTAACGATTGATTTATTGTTGATTGCTATTAGTTTGTTTTTCATTATTATTTTTGTGCTTTCCAAAGTTATATATAAGTAAAATGAAATATTTACTTTTCTGTAATAAATAAATTTCTTTTATAAAAGGGTAATTGGCTAATAAATTTCACCTTTTATTGTCGAGATGCATTTTTTCCATATTATAACCTAAGTTGTGGAGATGCATTTTTTCCATATTATAACCTAAGTTGATAAACTCTGCCAGCATAATGTATATGCATTTTTTTTGTTATGCTAGATAAACTAAGTTTATGGAACTTAGGATGACCAATGCCTGGCATACATTTATCTCGCTTATGTGAGAGATTTAAACAATTCTGACAAGCCACTGACAAGCCACTGCCTTTTCCTCAACCTCCATTGCCTTAACACCTCCTTGACAACTCTGCAACAACCCTCCACTGCCTTCACACCGCTTTGACAACTTTGCAACAACCGCAAATATCACCTCCTTCACAAGCGAGTATCCTTCACAAGAATGCTTGAATGGTTTCCAAATCATTGGAAATTTGATGGCACAACTGGAGGAGCAGAGCCATATTAGAAAAAAGGGCAAGACACCCATGGCTGGAGAAGCCATACTAATGCTAGAGGAGCATAGCCATATTAGAAAAAATGGCAAGACACCCATGGATAGACTCGTTGAGTCTAGTGGATGGACTATGCTTCAACGTTAGTTTTTAGGGGTTGGCAGGAGGCCAACGAAACAATTTTTTTTCTAGGCACCTATGCTCCAGCTTGTTAGCACTCGGTAAATTTCCTAGAGGTTGAAAAAGAAGAAATCTATAGAGGTAACCTTAACCAACCACTTTTAGAGCTGGGATCTAGCCCTTCCAGCTCCAGAGAGGGATATCTCTGTATAATTTAGCTTTGTTTTAAATTAAGATATTAGGCTAGCTATAGAAAATATTGGTTTTGTTGTAAGGGTTTTTGAAGTTGGTTGAGACGAACTACACATCCATTGGGCTATGGGGTCTGTATTTAAGGAATCCGAGATACAACCAGAAATGCTGAAGAAGTCTTTCACAAGGCGAGGTAATATATTCACTGGATCTTTTCGTATTTTAAATGATGAAGGGAAGAACAGATGAGGAAAATAACTTCAACTAACAAGCACTTAAGAATCTCTTAATTGAAGATATTTAGAAGATAAACACTTAAACCTCTAGAGTCGGAAACAAGGTATCAGAGATAAATCCTGTAACATAACGCTACTCGTAAAGATTAGATTCAGACAACAAAATGAAATACGAAGAAAGGAAACATTAACTCAAGGAAATACATCACCAGTGAACATACACAAGAATCCTGTAAACTTCCTCTTCTTTATTAATGGTAGATCTCCTCAAAAATGTTACAGCTTGATAGCAATAGGAGGTGCTAATCAACAACCCTCAATACATTGAAAAAAGAAGTATTTATAAGTCAAAATACAAACGTTCATGTCATAACTGATCAGGACGTGCTCATCCTATTTTTAGCATAACTAACTTAACTAATCAAAACTGCTTTGATGACTCGATGCAACTGTTTGCTGAACTCCCGGGTAGGCCGTTGGCGAGGTGCCTTCGCAACCTCTTCTAACTGAACAGGTGATTGGATCGTGACAGCTCATCTACTAATCTAGCAGATCGCACAGCTCCTCCCATCTGATATGACTTGGCACTGTGATTTTAAGCAATCTCCTGTACACTTCATCCATATCTGTCTATTTAGCAAATGTGGGCTTGATGACGAATATATGCTTAATTTCATGTTGGATATCAATATCCAACTGCAAGGCTTCTATGAATGCTTTTCCCGTGACACTCCCTTGTACCCCTGCAAATTTGGAACTAGAAGCTTCAGTCAACTTCTTTTTATAATCAGGGAGTGTCATCAATTTATCATTGATGACCTTCATACTAGGCAGGCCTTTTCTTTGTAGAGCATCTAT
>ML824331.1:25837-42516 GCA_009831015.1 Picea engelmannii | reverse complement strand
CATGCAAAGTTTGAACTCTATTTTCCAGTCCGTAGGGAGATTTCCCCCACAACAGAAGAGGAAGAGGCAGAGGAGGAGAGTTGAAATGCTATGCATGTGGAAAGATAGGACATATGTCTTGGGAATTCCATGAGAAAAATAAATAGGGAGTAGAAGCTCACATTTCTGAAGTGCAAAGAAGGAATGTTGAGGTAGAAGCTATTGAATATGGAAGATCCCTCATGATGAGGAAAATTGTCTTAAAAACAAAGAAGGAGGTGGAAGCACCAGTGCAAAGAAACAATCTGTTTAGGACTTCTTGCAAGACCAAGGACAAAGTTTTCAAGGTGATTATAGACAATGGAAGCAAAATTTAGTATCCAAAGAGATGGTGGAAAAACTAGAGTTGGAGACTACTACATATCCAAATCCATATAAAGTTTCATGGTTGCAAAAAGGACACCAGGTAATGGTAACTAAACAATTACAAGTTGAATTTAAAATAGGAGGATACATAGATGAGATTTTATGTGATGTAATACCCATGGATGTTTGTCATGTTTTGCTGGGAATACTATGTAAATTTGACATAAATGTCATACATGCTGGGAGGATAAATACTTACACCCTAGAGAAGAATGGAAGAACACACATGTTGTTGACAATAGAGGATAAGAAGATGAAATAAGAAGCCAACCCGAGAATACTTCTCATGAGTGGGAAGGAGATCTTGAATGAATTCAAGAAAGAGTAGGACATGCAGTTTGTTGTAGTGATAAAGCCCAGAGTCATCCTTACAAGCACTATTGTGGATGATCTTCCTGAAGAAATTCAGGAACTGCTGGAATTTTTTTCTAATGTAGTAGTGGATGAGTTACCTTGCTCATTGTCACCCATTAGGAGCATCAGTCATCACATTGATCTTATTCCAGGGGAAATCTTTCCAAACCAAGAATCATATATATTGACACCTCAAGAGAATGAAGAGGTCAAGAATCAGGTCCTAGATCTGTTAGAAAAATGTCTGGTAAGAGAGAGCTTAATCCCATTCGTTGTACCAACTATTTGAGCCCGAAGAAGGATGGAGGATGGAGAATGTGTAAATATTCCAAATCCATCAATAAGATCACTATCAGGTACAAATTTCCTTTACCCAGTATGGATGATTTGATGGATTTCTTAAGTGGATCAAGCTATATTTCAAAGATAGATCTGAAAAGTGGTTATCATCAAATAAGAACGAGAGGAGGAGATGAATGGAAAACAACATTCAAAACAAATGAAGGGTTGTACGAGTGGCTTGTTATGCCATTTGGATTAAAAAATTCCCCAAGTACATTTATGAGGTTGATGAATGAAGTACTTAAAGACTTCATAGGTAAATTTGTCATTGTGTATCTGGATGATATACTAGTATTTAGTAAAGCTAAGGAGGAACATTTGAAACACTTGACATTAGTGATGAGGAGGTTGCAACAAGAGAAGTTGATGATAAATTTAAAAAAATCATATTTTATGAAGACATAACTCATATATTTGGGTTTTGTGATCTCTTCCAATGAGCTAAAGATGGATCTAGAAAATGTGAGATCTATCAGAGATTGGCCATCACTAAGGAGTATATTTGAGGTAAGAAGATTCCATGGATTAGGAAGTTTCTATAGGAAATTCATTAGAAATTTTAGTGGTATATGTGAACCAATATTAGACATTGTGAAGAAGAGGCACAAATATTTTAAGTGGATAGAAGAATCTAAGAAGAACTTCAGGATATTGAATGATAAGATCACAGAACAACCAATTTTGGTTCTGCCAGATTTTGGAAATACATTTTAGGTAAAGTGTGATGCTAGTGGAGTATCAATTGGAGCAGTCTTAAGTCAAGATAATAGACATGTTGCATATTTTAGTGAGAATCTTAATGATACCAAGAAAAATTACTCCACATATGATAAAGATTTTTATGCAGTGATTCAAGCCTTAAAGAAATGGAGGAATTATCTTATTCCTAAATATTTTGTGTTGTACAGTGATAATCAAGCTCTACAGTTCATAACCAAACAAGAGAAGATGAATCAGAGTCATGCAAAGTGGATGTAATGTATGCAAAATTTCACTTTTGTTATTAAACATATTTCTGGTAGTGCAAACAAAGTTGCATATTCTTTGAGTAGGAGGTGTTTGATTATGCAGGAATTCAAAGTAGAAACCTTAGGGTTTGAGCACCTTAACGAAATGTATGGTGAATATGTAGATTTCAAAGAATCTTATGAAGCCTGTGCAAATCATTTACTAAGGGATAGAAACCTATGGATATAATATTTGATTCAGGATGGATTGTTTTTCAAAGGGAGTAGACTGTGGATACCAAAATTCTCAATGAGAGACAATTTATTGAAAAAGAAGCATAGTGGGGGCCTAGCACGACATTTTTTCCATGATAAAACATTCACACAGTGGATTAACTAATATTATTGGCCAGGTATGAGATCTGAAGTGAAAACGTTTGTGAACAAATGCAGAATTTGCCAATATGCAAAAGGGAGACAACATAACAATGGTCTTTATCAGTGATTGCGTGTTTTAGATAGGCCTTGGGATGTTATCAACATGGATATTTTGTTGGGATTTCCAAGAACCCAGAGGGGAAGTGATTCCATATTTGTGCTAGTTGACATATTTTCCAAGGTGACACACTTTATACCATGCCAAAAGATAAATGATGCTACAAACATAACAAGTCTTGTTTTTTAAATAATTTGTGAGACTACATGGCTTTCCCAGGAGCATTGTCTCAGACAGAGACACAAAGTTTGTTGGTCATTTCTAGAGAACAACGTGGAAGAAATTGGGGACATATTTTTCCTTCAGTTCATCATATCACCCTTAGACAAATGGATAGACAGAGGTGGTAAACAAAAGTTTGGGTAATTTGTTGAGGAGCGTAGTCACTAAGCACCAGAATCAGTGGGATCATATTCTGCTACAAGCATAATTTGCATATAATGATTCACCAAATAGAAGCACGAGAAAAATTCCATTCCAGATAATGTATGGAATGCACCCAAGGGGGATATCAGAATTGATAGATTTGTAACATAATGAGTTCATAAGTGCAAGAGCAGAAGATTTTTCTACAGAGATGTAGAAACTCCATTTTGAGATCAAGGAGCAGCTGCAGGAAGTACAAAAATATGGTTGATCATCATAGGAGAGAGCTTCAATTTGAAGTGGGAGATCAGGTTTTAGAACACTTGAGGAATGAAAGGTCACCAAGGGGAACATATAACAAGTTGAAATGAAAAAGATAGAGCTATGCAGGATACTTAGAAAGTTTGCAGTAAATGCTTATGAAATTGAGCTTCTAGACAATGAGGGAATATCACCCATTTTTAATGTTGCAGACCTGTATCTTTACAAGGAAGTTGAAGTAGGAAAATCATATGATCAGAAGGATATCGAATGGGAAAAACAATTCCTGTAGCAAAGAAACCACATATGGAGAAGATTGTAGATCAGAGGATTGGCAAGAGGACTAGAATGAAAACTTATTTTGAATACCTTGTGAAGTGGAAAGTCCATCGAGAAGAATATGCAAGTTGGGTAAGTGAATCAAAGATCCAGAAGCAAGGAAAGAGAATGCAGGATCTCATGGATAGGAGTCTATGAATTTTTGGCCAGAGGAGAATGATGCATGAACATCTACATCAACATTAAAAGAGGATGATGGGCTGGAGAGCAACACATCAATCATGCATTAATGGAGATGATTTGGACTACACAAAGGAGAGCACACCCTTTTTGAATTTGAATTTAATGAAAATAAATGTAATAAATTTATGGAGGATAAGACCATCCCCAAAATATCCTTTTGGATTGTAATCTCTTTAATGTATAGATGTATTGTATGGATCTCGAGCTTGTCTCTGATCTGTTTTGTAAATTCTCATTAATGTGATAGGAGAGCAATAGGTAGGAAGGAGGGAAGGCTCGAGAAGCCCCTTCATGTATAAAATTTATTTACTTGTTTATTAGTGGGGTTGTTGTTGAAAAAACACTATAGCTATTGTTATGGCATTAATCGGTAAATGCAGACATAAACATATATCCCTAAATCCACCCAGATCTAGAACAAAATAGAATATAATATGACGCTTTCCCTAAGCTCTAACTATTGAATTTACTAGTTAACAAGAGATAGACAACATACTATTTAAATGTCGTTTCCTCTTTCCATTTCCATCCTAGCTCCACTCTGGTCTCCTATGATATTGGATCTGCAAGGGATCACAATCCAACCAAAGTGAAAGCAATACAATGAACTCAACAAGAACCTATGTATGTCAGCAAGGAATCATACAATAAAACAAGACTAGTTTTATGGGAAAGAAATGTATTGTTGTATCATATTAAAATGAAAGTGGAGATTACAACCAAATCCTTGATGTCATAAGGTCCCCTCTCAATGACCCTTTTCTCCAACACACACACTTTCTCCAACCTTGAATGAATAAGATACACAATGACGTGATGAACAGAAATGAGGCTCTCAAGCATGATCTGAAGTAGAACTCTCCATCCAATTCTTAGTCAATTCAACCTTAGCCTTTTCCATGAGACATCCCTCCTTATATAAGGTGAAAGAGAGATGGTTGAGGAGATTAGGATGATCCGACCAAATAAGAGAATCAAGTAAGATCCAAACCGTTTGGAGGCCACCTGATCTTCTAGAAGATCCCCTTCTAGAACATTTGTGAAACTTGACCTTTTCTTAGATTTTTGCATCGTCACACCCTAGGTATAGTGTAGCTTGAGGAGACGTCGCAGTCTAGATTTTGAGAAGGGAGCGACGATCAGGCATCGTTTCACCCTATGTATAGTGTAGCCTGTGATGACCTCTCTTAATATGGTTTTTGAGAAGAGAAAGCCAGTCACTTTCCTCATGGAGAAATAATATTTTTGGGAACATGAACACATGTTTGTCAATGGATCACTATGGTGACCAAAATAATGTGTAACAGAATGCCCCCCAAAGTATGAATATGGAACTCATGATAGTATAAATGATTTGTAGAATGTGTGTGTCGGAAACAAGGAGCACACTGGTCGGGAACTTGCAAACAATCAAGCATCAACATAATAATATACCATCGTCTGAGGTAGGCATTCCCATACTTAGATTTCAAAATTTCAAGTGAGTCATGGCCACTAAATATACACTGTGGATCCGTGTCATTTTGAATCGGCACAACCACCAGGAATACATTGTGGATCTATGCTCTAAAAGGACTCAAATTTGGACATAGCCACGAGACATACAAAGTGAATCTATGTGTCAATACAAATCATGAATACTACATCGCAACCTGGATCAAAAATATAGGATCCAGGGTATTCATTTCCATCATCCATAAGTATGAATATATCCATGTGATTACAAGTGATGAAGTCGAACATGGTAGAAACCACTTGATTACCGGTCAATGAGGAGAACCATTAACAAGTGTGAGGGAAATCACCATTGATGTTAATGAATCCCAAGGTACCCCAGTACAATCCAATGAATGTGAATATATGAGTTGAAGTTGAACACTCGATGGAATCTTCCAGTCAGGGGTCAATTATGTGAACCCACCGTTGAAAGCGAAGGAACCTGCCATTGAGGGATGCAGTCTCTAAGGTATTGAATGATTTATAAGTCTTGTTCTCGGATAATGAGTTGAAGTTGACAGGAAAATATTCGTCACTGGAGGGCCTTAATGTATCCTCCATCAATGACACAAAATAAGTAACAGATTTGAACTAGATCAGAATACGAGGTGATTTGGAACTGACACGGGGAAGGCCTACATGGTAGAAAATTTATAAATGCATATGGTCGAATCGATAGAAGGCTTATTGAATTCTCTTGAACATATGAATGACACGAGAATGGGCTTGGCAACATTGACTCAAGGAGGACCTAACATATGAATTTGTGGATGTTCAAATGAGAGACAAATGGATTTCCCAACCTGTATGCAACGATGAAGGGGGGTGTCATATTCAAGAGAGACTATTACTGCCACCAACACGAATACAGAGACACATTTCTTTCCCAATTCCCCCCCCCACCATTTCTAGCGAGTACCTCTTTATTTTTATGCAAGCTTGAGGAGGATAACATATGCTTGTTGATGTAAGCTCCTCCTTCGGATGATTCCCTCGGAGTATGTTTAAAGAACCCTAAGAAGGAGTGGTTCAATCCCATTATGGGTATTTCAATGTTTGAATAACGAGTCCAAAGAGAGAAAACTCAGGGTTTTTCATGTTTAGAGAGTCTGAAAAACACATAAAGAAAAATCCACAAGGTCCTTTTTCGTAAATTAATCTGACGAGACCGAAAAAGTGATAACCTACCGAAAAAGACTAAGCTCGTCAATATTTTCATGTTTAGAGAGTCTGAAAAGAGCTTGAAGGGGAATCTAGGGGGTTCCTTTTTCGTATAACTTTTACGATTCTAAAAAAGTGATAAAAGTATACTCGGTTACATTCTCATTAATTTATGAGCACGAGAAAGGAAAAAGACTAAGCTCAGATTTTTTCCTGAAAAAACCTAAAAGAATATGTGTCAAATGTACAAAAAAAAACCAAAAAGCGGATCCTTGTTTCAACATTTACTCCTATACTTTTTATCTGCAAAAATTGACCAATTGTAAAGTTGTTAGGACTTTAGGTTTTAGATGAAACATATAAAATACAAATGAAAAAGTGAAAAAATTAATAAAAATGGGTAAAAACCTCATTTCACTGTTTCATTTGTCATTTCACCCAAACCTTGCTCCAAAAACCCTTTTTACCTTGGTTTTCAAGTGCGTATTATGGAGGGCATGGTTGATCATTTGAGGAATCATCTCCACAAAAAAGTTAATCTTCATTTATTTATATTTCCATGGATTAAAATTTGTTTTTCATTGGTTAAAAAATAGACTTCTAGGTTAATTTTTAGGGGTACCCATGCGCATAGGTCATTGTAGCGCCCTATATCGGGCCCTGCAATGATCTAGGATCACCGCAGGAGGCCCTATATCCATCTCGTGACAAATCTGCACTGTGAAGATGCCCAGGCCTACGACGCCCGCAACCTAAAAGTTTTAAATGATAAATTTGCCAAGAAAAATTCTCCAGGGAAGAAGATAATGGTGGTAATCTCTCTTTATTGTCCCACTACAGGTTTTCCATGATCAAAATGTTGGAATGGAGTGAGAGAGAGCACGATGAGGAAGACTAATTTTTTGAGAATGACCCAGGAATGGTAATGGCCCTCCGACAGTGTGGGTTGTTGAAATTATTCAAAATACAGGGTATGAGGGCCTAGTTGAGATTACTTGAGTACCTAGTTCACATGTGGGATGTGAACGAGCAGGCGTTTCATGTGGGTTCTCACAATCTTACGATAGATATCGAGGATTTATACTTCTTAATTGGGCTATCTCACCATGGGTCCCGAGTAACACTTACAGGTAGCAGGGGAGGCGGTGAGCCTATGAACCACTATATCGGTGAGCATTGTGTGCCATGTATCCAGAAGCATAGTGGTAGAGTCACTATTAGAGATGTCTGAGACTTGCCTCTATGGACCATCCTCTATACCATCACATGCATGGCAGGGAGTGTATCTCCCCATATTTCTATTTAGATATATTTTTAGTATGCACTGGAGCCCCGAGTTTTCAACTGGTGTGAAGGGGTTCTAAAAATTATGAAAAATCAACTGACCAAGTGCAAAAGTGGCAGGTTGAAACAATTCGGATACGGGTTGATTTTCGTATCCTTCTTCCTAGAGAGGGTCCCAGTTTTGCACTTATAGGTAGAGTGGGGTATACCTACCCCATAGGATCTGAGAATGAAGAGGTGGGTTGACCTCATGGTACGACATGCAGTCCATCCCATCATTAGATATAGAGATGTATTCTTTGACTGGTTGAGAACTCAAATGCTCATGGTTGATGACTATGCATATGTGAGACTAGACATCCGAGGAGATCCAGCCTTATCTCTTCCCAAGAGTTCCCAATGGGGGGACATAGGTAAGAAGGACATTTTGTTTATATGATGTTTTTGTTATTTTTAAAGATATAAAATGTTTTTTATGTTGTTTATTTGATGACTAATCAAACTCTCTTTGATGATGCAGATATGGTACCTTATCATCCTCCAGGTTCATCCTCTATTCAGAGGCGAGGGGAGAGAGGTGACATAGTAGGAGTAGTTGTTGCTGAATTCGAGACTCTAGAAAAAAATCTGGAGGGAATCACGATGAACATCCCAGATGCCTCTATCGATGATATCCCGAGGCATTATCAGCACCACACAGTGGACGTGTCTGCTTCCATCAGTCGACTGATCCGTAGAGTAGCATGAGGATTTGCATGTTATAGCGAGCAACATCCTTGATGCTCTATTGTATATGAAGCCATGTGCTTCACATTTTTGATATTTTAGTCTTCAGACAAAAACACTTTTTTGTAAACTTTTATCATTGTATATATATGAGGTTTCTACCGGATTACTTGTTGTATATACAAAGTGTGATTAGATTTTATAAATGTCTCAAATTTTTGTTTAACACATAATTAACCAATGCATATTTTAATGTATTTAGACATCTAGGAATGTGTTGATATTCAATGTAATCCAAAGGATGTTCCAAGAGGTGAATTCATAAATATACCCTTAACAACGTAGGACTTTGAATAGAGTAAACATTACTCAACTGTAAGACTACTAACTATGAATCGATTCGTACAATAAGGTGATGGATTCCAAGTGAAACAACGTCGGTAAATAATTCTATGACAACACTATATTCCACAATATTGTTAGTTGCATGACCCAGGAAAACACCATGTAGACTAATCAATTCATCCGTAGGTGCATAGATTGCCCAAGCAGAAAATGCTAAGTTTTGAGTACTGCGACTAGCGCCATCAGTGAAGCCAACATAGGGTAGTGAAGACACCGACATCTAGAAACCAAACACAACGCAAGGTAAGAATATAAAGGTCGAAACCAAACAACGAAAAATCACACAAGAGTATGATACACTAAATTACAAGCACTCATGAAAAAATTACTTAAGCATAGTACTTCTTCATGTAAAGCCCATTTCTGGGTTCATTCAAAGGGATTCCATCATAATTATCCAACTCATAATCTCCCTTATCCAACACTCTTTTGACAATATAAGGACCCTTCCACATGGTCTCGAATTTACCGACCCCTAGAAAATCATGATCTTTCTCGTAAAGAAGAACTAGATCACCTTTAGAAAAAACACGTGGCTTGACATGCTTGTCATATTGGGATTTGACACGTTTCTTCTAAGTTTCAATAACTAAGGTGACATCACGAAGGGTTTCATATATTTGCATCAAATACAACAAACATTCTTCTTTAGCAGAGGTGTTAGGGAGAAGTTCGATGGCTAGTTTCAGAGATGGAATCTCACATTCAATCGAAAAAAATTCTTTGATACCATAGACTAGCTGGAAAGGTTTGAATTTCGTGGAAGACTTAACGGATGTCCGATAGGCCCATAATGCTGAGAACAACATCGTGTTACAATTTGGCTTATGAATTCCTATCATCTGTCGAAGCATAGTACTGAGAACTTTATTAATGGCTTCAACCTGGCCATTGGCCTGTGGATAATAGAGGGTTGAGTTTTCATGGCGAAGATCTAACTTCTCAGTAAGTTCGGACAGCATAAAATTTTGAAAATGACTATCGTGATCAGTAATGATATCTTGAGGGACACAAAATATAGTAATGACATGATTGAATATGAACAATGCTGCAATTTTCCTGGTGTTATCAAATGTAGGCATTTCCTTGGCCCATTTAGTGAAATAGTCCATAGCTACAATGATGTATCCATGCCCTCCGACCGATTGAGGGTTACATGTCATGAAGTCAATACCTGATCCGGATGGATCTAGGGAACATCAAAGAAGTTTCAGAAGTGTCCCAGAATGCACATAAGTATCCTAAGAGGCTCAGAATGGCCTCAACAAGCAGAGAAAGGGAAAAACTCAAAGTTCCAAAAACTTCATTTAAATGGAATGATCGCGAAGAGTGCGTCACAAGATTTCCAACGACGCAAACGGCTCGTCAAATGGAGTTACGGATCAAGTGTTATAAGCAGTCAAAGTTCAGTCAAACTTGGTCAAAAAGGCAAAAGTCAAAGTGACACATGGCACCACTGCAAGGGTGACATGTGGCACAACTGAGTTGGAAAGATGACATGGCATGGAAGACACATGGTCACGTTTGGTGATGACATGTGTCAAATTCATTGGTGAATCATATTGTGACAAGTGGCAGTTTTGTTGGACCAGTTATATGGTGCCACGTGGCCCAGTCATGGGTTGCCACGTGGCACCCCTCCCATGGATGGAATGTGAAAAAGATTATTTGACTCCCCAAGAGTCAACCTTGTGACCTCCAACAGCCCAAAGGCCCTACATTCACGTGCTAACCACTACACCAAGCGATGTTCCTTATTTGTAATATAGGGAAATATTTATTTAAGTTTTAAAAATGTTTCGAATGGGGGAGGAAAGGGCTAGGCCTTTGGCCCAACCCTTGGTTCTATAGTGCGCCATACAACCACTGCCACCACCATCCTTGGGGGCTTATCCATCCGCCATGCAATAGACACACGCCTACCAAATATAGCATATTCCCTACTATATTTAGAATTGTTTTGCCGTTTAACCGCCCGCCAAAACCTCTGCCATTTTTAGCAAGCGCACCAATAATGTTATAAAACATGTGTTAAAACTGAGGTCTGTGGGATTCAACCCTGGAACCTCCACCAAATTGATGCCTAATTTTAGCCAATGTAACCAACAAGCCAACAACTTCACTTATGGCATAACCGCCCAGAAACTTTTATATAAGGGGGTTTCGGGCAGTGCATTTGGAGACAGTGTGTGCATTCGGAGCCACACACCAGTGCACGGAGCATGAGAGTGGAGCGCACCTATATGGACCGTACTCCCTGGTATGGCCTGTACGGAATTCGTACGGATTGTACAGATTTTGACATGCAAATCGAGGTGAGGGTGCTTCTTGGGTCCAAAAAGTGCCCGACTCGGATCGAGACGTGGAGACAGTCATTTTTAGGTAAAATGACACCACAAACGCAGTGGTGATGTTAGTTTCCTGATCTGAGCAAAAATTCGACAGCTTCATTCCATAATGAGTCATTTATTGCTGATGCAGTGGCATGGTAACCGAGGTAGAGGTGTCTCTTGGGCCTGAAAGTGTCAAACTCATATAAAGACGATTTGACAACCATTTTTGGGTGATTCGACGATGTGAATTCAATGACGATGTCTATTTTTGCAGAAGAGATTCTGATCAACAAGCTAAGTGTTGGAGAAGCCAATGTAAGCATCCTTTTCATTATGTTGTTTTTTCATTAATTGTTGCAGCATAGCATGCGTGTTATAGGTCTGAAGGAGCAGAGAGAAGCTGCAACAAGTCAACGAGATTAGCTTATTCCTTATATCTCTTTGTTTATTATCTTCCTTCACATCAAATCAATTAGTTATATGTGATAGAGAAATTGTGGCACTTGCATGACAAGTGGCCAACAAAGCAGTTCTGATTCTCGTGGGTTCCAAGATCTTTTGTATGGGATGGATATTTATGTTTTGGATCTGAGCAATAGATCTAAGGCTTTTGATGGCTCCATGTTGATGGGGGTCATATTTTATTCTTCATATTTTTATGTATTGAGTATGTGGGAATGATTTCCATGTCAGCATCATGGATGGCTCATGAGTATGAGAACTTGTGAAGATGATACATTCCTGATCACATTCCGATCTCTTGTTGTTGTCACCGAAGAGGGACTTTGGCCTTACAACTTGTAAAGGAGAGACATCATTACATCGAGAAGAATAAAGCAGTCAGGCTTTGGAGCATGGCCCAGAGAGGTAGCCCACTGCAAGGGTGAACTGTTGAAATTACTAATACAACTGAGGGGGGGGTGAATCAATTGTATTTGTGCTTAAACAATTTTAATAATTTTAATACATTCTTAATCTTTCTTCAAGTGATCATCAACATTATACAACATATGGACAGTAAAAATAAAAGACATCATTCACACATAAGATATACACAGAGATAGATTTTCATGAGGAAACCCATAAAGGGAGAAAACCTCTTCTTCTTCGAAATTATAGGCAGTATTTTAAGTTCTGTACATCATCTTTAATTGAGCACCAACTTAATGTGAGGCTACTACCTCTATTTTACAAGCTGCAACTTGTTTGAGAGCACCAACTCTCTGGTTTCTCTAGCACCCACTAGAAGGAAGCACCAACTCCCTGGTTTCTCTAGAACCCACTAGAAGGAAGCACCAACTCCCTATATGTTCCAGCATCAACTGGATGGAAGCACCAACTTCCGGTTACACAGGCTCCAACCTGTATAACAGAGAACACTTGTTCTCCCTTGCACCACCCTGCCACCCTAGTTTCTCTGGCTGTAACCAGATGGAAGCTACAACTTCCCGTGTTCAAGCTCCCACTTGAACCTCTGAGGACAACAGTCCTCCCGAGAACCTCCCAACCTCCCTAGAATATAAATGAATAAATAAGCAGTCAACTATGCAAATAAATCAATTCTTACCAATCTTTCTTTGTTCTGTAAATCTGGTCTTCTACAAACTGTTATGCTATTCTTCTCTTCCTTTGTCTGTTCAGCAGGTCTTCTCTACATCAAATTGTTCTGTCATTCTGCTCTGCTTCTGCTTCTCTTCATCATCTGTTACTCTTCTCTGAGTTTCATCTCACACTATCCATATTTTCAATTTCACACAACACATTCTATAATTTTTTATTTCTTACAGTTTCATTCGTTTTTCATACAGAACAACCAACCCCATACAGTCTGTCTCATTTTCTTTTATGCACGTATCCACAGCGGTTGCACTTCGCATTTCCTTCAGCAAAAGAAAGAAAATTGTCTGAGCAACTGAAACGCCAACTGATTCACAATCATGAGTCTGTTTCGCTAATAGATTCGTAACTGAGGAGTTAACTGTGAGAGAGAACAGTAACCTTCCGATCATACTCTAATTTATTTGTGCCATTAGATGAATTTTATTGATATTTCCTTTAAATCAAGTTTCGACATTTCGACAATCCCATGTTGAGTGTCTTGACACTTCATTTCGTGATATCTGAAGTTCCGATACAAAACTTTTCTGCTCTAGCTCCTTCCCAAATATGACTATGGTCATAACCAAGTGCCTATGCAAAAAGTGCTTTCGTAATTTCTCATTTCGTAATTTTCGACACTATGCTCCACTGACCCCAAGTCAGCGAAATTTGGATCACTTGCCACATGTCCTATGATTCCATGTTCCATATCTGAACTTGATTCAATGGCTACGATTGAATCACGATTTCGAACATTGTGATTTTTTCATTCTTGAAGTTCAGTTTTTTTGTCACTTCAAAGTCCCAATCCACGAAACCCCGTAATGGAGTCGGATCAACGGTCCAGATCATATCTTGATCTGACAGTTGTGATTATGTCGTAATTTCGCATATCTCGATTTTGACTTTCTTGATGTTCAATTTCTTTTGCCTCTCGATGTCGCGATTCGCAAAACTCCGATATGGAGTTAGATCAACAGTCCAGATCTGATCTTGATTCAACGGCTGCGAATGAATCACGATTTCGCATATCACGATTTCGGAGTTCTTGTTGCATTGTTTCTTTGTAATCTCCAACACGCGATCCTCAAAACTCCGACACGGACTGGAATCAACGGTCCAAATTCAACCTTGATCTGACGGCTCAGATTAAGTCATGATTTTACATATCGCGATTACACCCGCTTCTCCTTGTACCTTAAAGGACATGCGGGTTCTTCTTGATCCAACGATGGTCGGATCCTGTGCTTGGATCTAACGCCTGAGATCTTTCCTCCTCTTAAACGATCTCTTCTTGTCTACATTCAGATCTGACGACCCTCATTCTTTCAGGAATTTTGAATGGATCCAACGATCAGAAATGCTTCTCAAGCTTTACGGGACTTTGATCATACGATCAACCTGAACTTATCTTCTGTTTGCCTGGTTGCGTTGCCTTCGATCATTCGATCTTCCTGAACTTATCTTCTATTTGTCTGTCTGTTACAAACTTCCTGTACTCATGCCATCAATCCTCTGTACATTCTTCCTGTACTTATGCTACTTGCCATCAATGACAAGCATTCGATGTATGTTAAATATTTTCCATTCGCTGTCTGTTAAATATTTGCCAACAATCTCCCCCTTTGGCATTGATGGCAGCACAAGCACCCACATGCATTCGGACTCGACTCTCCTCCCAAACTCTTTTCTCCCCCTTTGACATCAATGTCAAAGAAGAAACATTCTTCCCCTTATCTTGTTGCAAAACATACTCCCCCTGTCGACTATAAGCATCTTGGAAATACACCAGATATTCAATAAGTACTCCCCCTGACCGGGTGAACAGATTAGACACAAGAGATTATAACCCCCAACTTTTGACGAAGATATCCAAAAGGGGTCGCTGCTAATGGTTTAGTAAAGATATCAACAATTTGTTTTGTAGAAGGTATATAATTCAGTTGAACAATTCTGTTTGTAACTTGTTCTCTGAGAAAATGGTACTTGATTGGAATATGCTTAGTCTTGGAATGAAGAACANGATTCTTGGAGACACTAATGGCACTGGTGTTATCACAATGAATTGGAATGGGATCAGTGTAATTTACCTTCAGATATGCAAGAGTTTGTATCATCCATAAAATTTGTGTGCAGCAAGTAGCAGCAGCAATGTATTCTGCCTTTGTAGTGGATCATGAAATGGATCCTTGCTTTTTACTAAGCCATGCAACTAATGAGTCACCTAGAAAAAATGCTCCTCCACTGGTTCTTTTTCTCTCATCAACACAGTTTGACCAGTATGCATCTGAATAAGAAGTTAACTGGAAATTCTGATTTCTAGGATACCACAGACCATAATTCATTGTTCCCTTCAAATATTTAAATATCCTTTTGACAGCTACCAAATGAATTTGTTTAGGAGCAGACTGAAAATGACCTACCATTCCAACAGCTTGCATTATATCAGGACGAGATGTTGTGATGTACAAAAGACTGCCTATCATTGATCGATATGTCCTTTGATCAACATCAGGTGAGATATCATCTTTACTCAGCTTGCAACCAACAACTATAGGTGTGCTAACTGTAGAGGAATCTTCCATCTGAAATTTCTTCAACATCTCTTTCAAATATTTTTCTTGAGAAATAAAAATTCCTGCAGAGCTTTGTTTTACTTGTAAGCCAAGAAAATATGACAATTCTCCTATCATGGACATTTCAAATTCTGTTTGCATAGAATTAGCAAACCACTAGACARATGATTCATTAGTACAGYCAAAAATAATATCATCTACATAAACCAAAATAACTAGTAAATTATCACCTTCAGACTTGATGTAAAGGTTATTGTCAACAATACCTTTCTTGAACCCTTTTTCTTGTAGAAATTTGTCCAATCTATAATACCAAGCTTGTGGTGCTTGTTTTAGTCCATATAAGGCCTTCTTCAACTTACAAACATAATTAGGATTATCTGTCAAAGAGAATCCTTTAGGTTGCTCCATATATACTTCTTCCTCTAGATCTCCATTAAGAAATGTTGACTTAACATCCATCTGATAAACTTTGAAGTTCCTATGACATGAATAAGCAAGAAATATTCTAATAGCTTCCAATCTTGCCACTGGTGCAAAATTTTCATCAAATTCTTGACCTTCAATTTGTGCATATCCCTTACAGACCAATCTGTCTTTATTTCTAACAACTTGTCCTTTTTCATTCATTTTATTTTTGAACACCCATTTGGAACCTATTACATTCTTATCTTCAGGTCTAGAGACAAGCTCCCAAGTATTGTTCTTTTCAATCTGATCAAGCTCTTCATTCATTGCTCTAATCCAATTATCTTCCTAGCTAGCTTCCTCAAAAAATTTAGGTTCAGTCATAGATAAGAAGGCAACATGAGATTGTTCTAAGTCTTTAATCAGTTTCCTTCTTTTCTAAACTCCTTCATTTATATCCCCAATTATTTGATTTTCAGGATGATTCTTTCTAATAATTCTGAGAGGTGATTTTGCTTCTTTCTGCTTATTTGTGTCAGTTTGAATATTCGTATCTTCATTTGATCCAGATTCTTCTCTTTCTGATCCTTGGACCTGTTCATATTCATCTTCAACTGTATCTTTTGTTCTTGGTTCAGCACTGCTTACATTTCTGACTGGGATTTCTTCATCAACTTTTATGTCTATACAATCAACTAGCTTGTGTAGTCTCTTATTGTAGCATCTGAACCCTTTACTATTTGTAGAATAACCCAAGAAGATACCTTCATCAGCCCGGTCATCATATTTGCCAATATTTTCATCATTGTTCTTGATATAACATTTACTCCCAAAAACTTTAAAATGCTTAATTGAAGTAGGTCTTCCAAACCAAAGTTCATAAGGAGTCTTGTCACTATGTGGTCTGAGATGAGCTTTGTTTAGGATATGAACAGTTGTATGAATTGCTTCCACCCAATATGTCTGAGGTATGTTCCTTTCATTCATCATTGATCTT
>ML824331.1:0-23163 GCA_009831015.1 Picea engelmannii | reverse complement strand
ATTCATCCCCTTAGCATTAAAACTAAACTCTAACTTATCATCCTTGGAGGCTAGCACAACAGGCTTTGTATATCCATTCTCTACTACATCCCAAACATCAACACCCAAGGCCATTAAATATGTTCTCATTCTAATCTTCCAGAAGGCAAAATTTGTTCCATCAAATATAGGGGGCTTAGAGGTTGAAGTCCCTTCATGACTTGTCATGTTTAAGTTTACAGATCTACCTTTGAATAAAAGGAACCCACTATGATACCAATTGTTGAAATTACTAATACAATTGAGAGGGGGGGGGTGAATCAGTTGTATTTGTGCTTAAACAATTTTAACAATTTTAATACATTCTTAATATTTCTTCAAGTGATCATCAACATTATATAGCATATGGACAGTAAAAATAAAATACATCAGTCACACATAAGATATACACAGAGACAGATTTTCACGAGGAAACCCATAAAGGGAGAAAACCTCTTCTTCTTCGAAATGATAGGCAGTCTTTTAAGTTTTGTACATCATCTTTAATTGAGAAACAACTTAATGTGAGGCTAATACCTCTGTTTTACAAGCTGTAACTTGTTTGAGAGCACCAACTCTCTGGTTTCTCTAGCACCCACTAGAAGGAAGCACCAACTCCCTGGTTTCTCTAGCACCCACTAGAAGGAAGAACCAACTCCCTATATGTTCCAGCATCAATTGGATGGAAGCACCACCTTCCAGTTACATAGGCTCCAACCTCTATAATAGAGAACACTTGTTCTCCCTTGCACCACCCTGCCACCCTGGTTTCTCTAGCTGCAACCAGATGGAAGCTACAACTTCCTGTGTTCAATCTCCCACTTGAACCTCTGAGGACAACAGTCATCCCGAGCACCTCCCAACCTCCCTAGAATATAAATGAATAAATAAGAAATCAACTATGCAAATAAATCAATTCTTACCAATCTTTCTTTGTTCTGTAAATTTTGTCTTCTACAAACTGTTTTGTTATTCTTCTCTTCCTTTGTTTGTTCAGTAGGTCTGCTCTGCATCAACTTGTTCTGTCATTCTGCTATGCTTCTGCTTCTCTTCATCATCTGTTACTCTTATCTGAGTTTCATCTCACACTATCCATATTTTCAATCTCACACAACACATTCTATAATTTTTTATTTCTTATAGTTTCATTTGTTTTTCATACAGAACAACCAACCCCATACAGTCTGTCTCATTTTCTTTTATGCACGTATCCATGACGGTTGCACTTCGCATTTCCTTCAGCAAAAGAAATACAATTGTCCGAGCAACTGAAACACCAACTGATTCGCAATCATGAGTCTGTTTCGCTAACAGATTCGTAACTGAGGAGTTAACTGTGAGAGAGAACAATAACCTTCCGATCATACTCCAATTTATCTGTGCCGTTAGATGAATTTTTTTGATATTTCCTTTAAATCGGATTTTGGCATTTCGGCAATCCTGTGTTGAGTGTCTTGACACTTCATTTCATGATCTCCGAAGTTCCGATACAGAACTTTTCTACTCTAGCTCCTTCCCGAATATGACTATGGTCATAACCAAGCGCCTATGCAAAAAGTGCTTTCGCAATTTCTCATTTCGTGATTTTCGACACTATGCTTCATTGACCCCAAGTCAGCGAAATTTTGATCACTTGCCACATGTCCTATGATTCCATGGTCCAAATATGATCTTGATTCAATGACTACGATTGAATTGCGATTTCGAACATCATGATTTCGTCGTTCTTGAAGTTCAGTGTTTTTGTCACTTCAAAGTCTCGATCCACGAAACCCCGTAATGGAGTCAGATCAATGGTCCAGATTATATCTTGATCTGACGGTTGCGATTAAGTCACAATTTCGCATACCGCGATTTCGACTTTCTTGATGTTCAGTTTCTTTTTCCTCTTGATGTCGCGATTTGCGAAACTCTGATATGGAGTTAGATCAACGGTCCAGATCTGATCTTGATTCAACGGCTGCGAATGAATCGTGATTTCACATATCATGATTTCATAGTTCTTGTTGCATTGTTTCTTTGTCATCTCCAACACGTAATCCTCGAAACTCCGACATGGACTGGAATCAACGGTCCAGATTCAACCTTGATCTGATGGCTTAGATTAAGTCATGATTTTCCATATCACGATTACGCCCGCTTCTCCTTGTACCTTAAAGGACGTGCGGGTTCTTCTTGATCCAACGATGGTCGGATCCTGCACTTGGATCTAACGCCTGATATCTGTCCTCCTCTTCAATGATCTCTTCTTGTCTACATTCAGATATGACGACCCTCGTTCTTTCGGGAATTTTGAATGGATCCAACGATTAGAAATGCTTCTCAAGATTTACGGGCCTTCGATCATTTGATCAACCTGAACTTATCTTCTGTTTGCCTGGTTGCGTTGCCTTCGATCATTCGATATTCCTGAACTTATCTTCTGTTTTCCTGTCTATTACAAACTTCCTGTACTCATGCCATCAATCCTCTGTACATTCTTCCTGTACTTATGCTACTTGCCATCAATGACAAGCATTCGATGTCTGTTAAATATTTTCCATTCATTTTCTGTTAAATATTTTCCAACATGAACTTCGTTATCAAGTGAAGTGTCTTATCCATTATGTGTATTATGTTCTTATGTTGTTTTTCCATGAATTTCCGCACATAGAATGTTAAAGGCAAGCATGACATATTTCACATAAGGAAGACTAAAGAGGTTTTCATTCACTTCAAATTCAAGCACATAAGACTTCAACTTTACCTTTTATTGCAAATTGCTCAAGTAAAATGATCTATTACTCACCCTTTTGAAGGAGTGACAGAACAACCAATTATTGGAAACTTATTTCTCCCGGGTTTAGATCAATACCCCACTTGGCGAATGGACCAACAAAAACTATAGGATGGAGAGGAGCAAGCTAAGATCGGATCTTGTTATTATAATTTTGACAAGCATGTCATTTTTGGATGGCAGTAATGAAATCCTTAAACAAAGAAGGCCAAAAATAACTAGCTCATAAGATATTTTGAGCAGTGGCATACCCAGACATATGACCACCACACGCTCTAGAGTGGCAATCATTCAAATCTTTCTCAGCTTCATCATAGGTGAGACATCATTGAAAAATGGAATCAATACCACGAAGGTAAAGGGTATCACCAAGGATGATGTATTGACGGGGTTGATACTGTATATGATGATGATATTTACTAGCAAGATCACGACATAAAGTTTGAGTATGGAGATAGATGATGATATCTTCGTACTATATGTCGTTGAAACTTATCAGAAAAAGGGATTCGTCAGGTAAGGAATCCTCTGCCACATTTTATGTCTTAGTGGAGGGAAGGTCACATATCAATTCGGAAAAAAACAAAGACTTCTTTGACTTAGCATGTTCAAAATCTAAGTGAAAATCATGGAGAATCACAATCCATTTGGAGTACTTTCCCCCCAACAATTGTCGAGTAAGGATATTTTGCATGGGGTTGCAATCGAAAATGATGGTGGTTCTGCGTAATAAGATATAATGACGAAAACGTTGAACATATTGAACAACTGCCAAGGCCAGTTTCTCCACATGTAGGTATTTGGTCTTGGTAGTCGTAAGACTCTGACTCAAATAGTATATCACATGTGAATCATGTGAATCATCTTCCTGGACTAAGACCATAGTGATGGTAGATTCTGAGGCAGCTAAGTACGAGAAATAATCTCGACTATAGTCAGGGGAAACAATAATGATGTACGGGTTAAGGAAAGTTTAGAAGTCTCAAAATATTTGTTTGCAGTATCGTCCCATACAAACTTGTAACCTTTCTTGAGTATCCGAGTGAATCCTTTCATCATTTCATCTTAATTGGGGATGAAACGATGTAAAAAAATTTCCTTCCCTTGCAAACTTTGGAGTTGGTGTAGTGTGGAAGGAGGAGGTAGATTAAGAATAGCCTCAACCTTCAAGGGGTCTACTTGAATCCCATGTATTGACATGATAAAACCAAGAAGTCAGTTGGATTCCACACACAAAAAAATTGTGTGGGTTCAAACTTATGCGATAATAACATAAACGTACGAAAATGGCCCTTAAATGTGCCAGGTGATCTTGACGACGCATGGAATGCACCGGTAGATCGTCAAGATAGGGTTGTACAATGTGCTTAATATCATGAAAATCATAAGACATAGTGTGCTCGAAAGTCGCACCATCATTTTTTAGCCTAAAGGGTAATTTCTAGTGCAAAGGTTCCCCAAGGACAGATAAAAGGAGTATTGTTTTGATCCGCTAGTAAAATATTAATTTGATTATAGCCGAAGAAACTGTCCATCAAGGAGAATATTTCACTCCTGGCACAGTCATCAACGATCTGGTCAACGAAAGGGGTCGGATAATTTTCGTTAGGAAAATCTTTATTCATGTCCCTTTAATCTACACAAACGCGGATCGTGCCTTGTTTCTTATTTACTGGAACTAGATTGGATACCTGATCAGTCAAAGCCACGGGATAGACAAAGCCAACTTTAAGATGTTTTTAAACTTCAAGCTTGATAGAAACAACTTTGTGTGTATGTACTGGGTGAAGTCTCTTCCGAATGGGTTTAGCGTCCAGGTAAGTCTTAATCTCGTGCAAAACAATATCAGGATCAATACATGGAATTTCTTTATAACTCCAGGTGAAGACTTCACATAATTCTTGGAAAAGGGACTTATACGTGTGGACCTCATCAGTAGAACATGAGGCCCCAATATGAACATTCTCCATGAATTTGGGTTTAATCTATATTTCAAGAGGAATGATAGGTGAAATTGTACCCAAGTTCCCTTCGTACAAGACACAGTGTGTTGAATCAGGAACGAAAGAGATAACAACAACGGTCAACAGATTCGAAATCCATCAGTAGCTCTCTATGGTATCACATTATAGGAATAAAATAGAACAATGATTCCCATCGTCCCATGGAGTTTCTTCCATAGACATGACTGACATGACCATCTCATCAGTAGGAAAGATCACGTGAAATAGATCTAGAGATGAATCAAAAAGAGAAGGATGAGAGGGGGTTTTCGAATGAATAACTTGATAAGTTGATTCTATCGGGATTAAAAGCATTTTGTCACCGTAACAAAGGTAATCACTTGATTCAGGTACTACCCATGGGTCATATGACTTAGGGGTTTCACAAACAATGGTTGATATCATGTTAATCGAAGCAAAAAAAGGAGGAGGAATATCGGGTGGTGGGATTGGAAATGTACCCATCAAGGTTGAATCGTTTAAAAGACCCACACAAACATTCTCATAACCGGGATGTGTCTTCGAGATAAAAGGAATGTTTCTAGTATGCTAATCAGAATTAGATAAAGCTAGTTGGCCGACAATAATGACCTTTCCTTGGTGCAAAAAACGTAACACACGGAAAATGGTAGACACAACTGTGCGCATGGGATCAATCCATCTATGGCCAAGCAGAAGGTTATAATCGAGAGGTGCATCAAATACCTCAACCTCAACATTGATCGATTTACCTTCCAAAATAATATACAACGAAGGAAGAACACCGTAAGGTTTAAAACCTGTACCATTGAAGGCCTTAAGTGTATTCTGTGATTCAGTGAGGGGAGGAGAGGAAATGGCTTTCCAACAAGTAACAGACATAACGCAAGTCAAGGATCCTTCATCAATAACGATTCTACAGACATTCTTGTTTTCAACAACAACTTGGATCGTAAATGCTAACCGAGGAGGAAGCCTTGGAATATGATCTTCCAAGTCAAATATTATCAAATTAGTATCTGTGGGATCAATTCCACCAATGGCATTTAATAGTGCCTTTCGTTGAGTAGGACAACTTTGAAGGACTTCAAGAGATGACATCGTGGTCTTGCACAAGGTATTCTACAATGTTGTAGTTTTGAGAAGAACGCTCGTAAGGATTGAATGTAAACTTTATAACAATGCCCTTGGGAGGAGGGCGAAGAACTGTATCGAGACTCGGCCATTAGAGATGAAGAGGACCGTTTGGAGGTGAAGTTGGGGGAGGAGGATGAACCAACGAAGGTGGTATATCATCAAATTTATCTTTCGACGAAGAGTAATCTTTGGCTCAAGTTGCGACTGCAACTTCGTTCTTTATAGAGTCACCAGTACACATAAAGACATAAGATGAGGTAGAAGGAGAATATTGGTCATGAATGACTAGTTGGGATTTCTATTGAGAAGGAAATGGTTGTGACAAGACGATAGGTGTAGAAGGATTTCTATTCCCTTCGAGGAAATTATTAACCTCAACATGTCATGGACAATCTTTCGTGTAATGATCATCACCACAAATAAGGAAAGGGTAACAAGGTTTACATTTATCTTTCTCATCAAGGGGTTGTGTTTTGGCTTTGTCAGATTGTTGATTGTTATTTTTTTCCTCCTTATTCTTACCCTTCCCTTTATTTTTATTTTGGTTTTTCCCAGTAGGTGTGGATTGAACTGAATTAACTTCGACAGTATTACTAGAGGAAGGGATACAATTAGGAGTATTTTGTACATTATAATTATTATATTTAGGATTGGTGTGACTAGAGTGTGTGGACTGAGTCTCAACATCAAAGCTGTCAATCATACCATCAACAACATGAGAAGATGCTGGGGGTGTTTGGGTAGGATTCATGGAAGGAAGAGGAGCATCAGGGATCAAGTCGTAAAGAGTTCTTGTTTGCGAATAAATGAGATCTAGGTACCGAGAACGACGAATAGCTTGTTCTTCAGTGATGATACCACCCATGGAAACATCATGGGTGATAGGACCAATGAGTGATTTTTTAAACCACTCAGCCAATAGTTGATCAGGAAGAGGAACTTTGATTAAGCGTCTTCTCCTCCTCCACTCATGAATGTGATCAGAAATGTGAGTGGAAGAAGACTGTTTAAAAGAACTCAAAATTTAAGTTCCTATCTCGTATCGAATTGGAAACTGACAATGTGTTAAAAATTCCATTGCTAGGGTGTTAAAGTCATTGAAGAATGCTCTCGGTAACTCGATGTACCATTTTTCTGCCAAACCCACGAGAGTTCATTGGAAAAGTTGTAATCTTATGGAGTCATCCATCAATGAGTTGGACAAACACCAAAGATGGAAAGTCATGACATGGTTATTTGGGTATTCTCCTACTCGATCGTCAAACTTGGGAATCTCAAATGACAACTTGGCTGGGATGACGAGCCAATAAGGAGAGTGTAAAATAGGATCATTCAAAATCCTAGACAGATCTGTTAAATACAAAGTGGAAAGAAAAGGAAATTGTCTGTTCACTTGAGTAAACTAGTAATTTTGAGGAGGAAGCCCCATGGGTATACCAGTAGGACCATAAGAAGTCTGCAGATAATGAGACAATCCTGACAGATTCGGTTGTGGACGATTTTGAGATAAATATCCAACAAGGTTGGGTTGATTAGGTATGTTCCCTTGGAAAGTAACATTGGATTGAAAATTTTGATCCCAAGTAGGATTGAGAGAACCTGGGTACAGTTGATCGAGATTGGGGGGTACAAAAGAATTAACTTCTGGATTTCCCCCCCCATCCGGTTGTTGATTCCCTTCTAAAGGAAGATTCCAAGCTTGGGACTATAGCATAGGTGCATGTTGTCCATAAACTAGTTTATGGACTCCAACTTGAGGTTTCCCCCCCATTTGAGGTTGTGCCCCAATTTGAGGTTGCCCCCCAAATTAAGGTTTCCCCCCAGCTCGAGGTTGACCTCCAACAGGAATCTGGAAACCATAAGTGATAGAATGACTGGTGCCTCCAACTGGATTGGATCCACTAGGAACATGACAGTGAGATCCTCCTAACAAAGGTGGAGGAGGAATGTAAGGCCCTCTAGAGAGAACCTGGGAAGGTGTAGGAACAAACTAATTAACAACATTATACCTAGGAGGAACAAAGAGGCTAGACCCTCCGGATGGATTCTGGGTAGGGATAGCAATGGAAGTATTCAAAGAATTATACCTAGGGGAAGTGACAGATTTGGCCTAAGAGGGAGTGGTGTTCCAATAGGAGATTTAGTGATAACCACATTTCGAGCAGAAACAGTCATAGCTTGTGGGACCATAGTAGAATGGGCCATTTGGAGAAGAAGAATCGAGTGAGAACCAACCAAAATTTGATCTGGAATTGTGGTGACATTACTGGTTGTGCCAGTAAAATGGTATAAAGGTACAGTATAGGTAACAAACGTCTCAGGCACTTGCGATGCCATAGGTTGATCTGGACTCGCTCCTAGGTTGCCATAAAGATCGCGTACTGTCAAAGGGGAAGAACTAGGATTAAAATTTCCAGCAGTGTGAGCCGAGTTTCTAAATGATTCACTTTAAAAAAGTGTATCGTCTACTCCATACCTTGAATTAGGTCCAGTAGCTACTCCAGTACTCTCAACAACAACAATTTATCCTGATGAATTCATCCGAAGAAAATGTGTGTCTTGTCTAATACTCAATAATGGATTTGGGTGAAGTCAGAATTCCTTTAGGGAATTAAAAACAATTCGAAATACTTCCAAAGAATGTGTACTTCCAATTCGTAATCTACTTCGTTATTGACTACTCCCTTAGGAGAACCTTCTGGTGAGTTAGGAAGAAAAGGTTGGTAACCTTCTAGATCTTCTGGGGGTATCCCTTGCATCCTACATGAACGACGAAGGCTGATGTTGGATGAACCAAGTAAAGAACAAAAAAAATATATGGCCAAATAAAGAAATCAAACAACACTCACTAATAAAATATAGAAATCAAACCAAGAAAACAAACCTTCTTATTTTGAAGTCACTAGTTGGTGATGAAATCCAACATTGTGCAATCAAGACAAGAAGTGGCTGGGATAAAGTGGGTGGAAAAGTATAATCATGGGTATACCCTCCAAGGAGCCCAAGTGATCTTGGCCAATGTTGATTCTAGGTACCATGAAGACTTTCCCCTCCACAGTCACCTCATGTAAAGACCCTAAAAATATAGGCTGCTAAGGTTACCAACAACAACAGTGATGCCTGGGGAAAAAATCGACAGTCCGATCCATGTGCAAAGGCAAAGTATCTGGCCCGAAATCAACTCGAGAGGCTCCCACACATGATTGTAGGTATACCTCCAAGTTACCCCCAATAATATGCACAATCTCTACACCAAGACCAACAAAGCAGGGTGAGTAAATCTTCCAGTCCTAATCTGAACTCGTGATTGACCCTTATGTTAGAAGGGCTTCCCGGGACAAAATGTAACAATTGGATTTGAACTCTCCCTATCACAAGATACTATTGTGTGTTTTGTTTCTTTGGAGAGTGTTCCTTACAACCTATTCCAAAGCACTATCCTAGCTAATTTTGGTGGAAATAATTCCTAGAAAAACAAGTTGCTAATAAATTTTAAAGTTACGTTGTATTTTAATGGTTGTTGTTTACTCAAAAAGGGATATGAAAATGAAACTGGCGATGTTGTGAACTTGACCCAATAAAGTGCAAGAAGAGATGAATGTGAAATATTTCAATTCAATGAACTCTAATTATAGTAGGGAGAAGGTATTTTTCTTGAAGTACAAAAGCTACGAATTAAAATTCCTTAATTTCAAATGAACACAATTCCAAACAATCATGAACTACAAAATTTTCCAACTATTCTACTTTTTAACAAATATTTAGAATGTAGAAATTTTCTTATGAAAGATTACTAAAAAGAATAAATGAATTCAGTTCTTCTTTTCTGAAACAAAATCAGAGATGTAATGACGAAAGGAAAATGTAATCCAAGAAAATCAAGACATTCTCGACACAATTCCCAAATCAAACTCGTAATGTAGACAAAAATGAACAAGACAAGAAAACCTTTTGTCACATGCAAACAAAAAGTATTTCTCAATAAAAAACAATTTGGGAAGTAAAATCACCAAAACTTCACACAAACCAGAAACCCTTTGTCAAACAAGAACTCAAATTAAGATCCATAGATTATATCCTTGGGACAAAGATTAAAAAGAAAAAACTTGCAAAATCACTAAGAAAGACTTTCAATCATTGAAAACCAATCACAAGCAAGATTTAAACTCATGAATCAATCAAACAATGGCATCAGAATTCCACCCCAGGAAATTAAGGAAAAATTGGGTGAAAAATGACAAATTGACTCACTCCAACAAATCCTACAGGAATCATCACAAGATGGTTGTAGGACATAGTGTGACGAACTAAGGTCATCGCAGGCTATCAATACGAAACAGTGTGATGTCATCGCACTAGATTGGACAAGAAGGATGTGAAATCTAAGGGTCATCGCAGGCTACCAATATGGTACAGTGCAACGATTTCTGTGAATGAGGAAAAAATGGAATAAAGACAAAAAATCTAATTGAACTTCTAGACTCGGGGAGTCCAGATGGATCACCCACAGAATCAGAGAATGAATTTAATCAAAGGAAGGTAGGCTAAAAGAAAATGGGAAGAAAAAAATCAAAAGGAATTTGTATCCCCGGTATGGTTTCCAATTTTGTTATGGGATTAATCGATAAATGCAGACATAAACATATCTACCTAAATCCACCCAGATCTAGAACAAAAGAGAACAAAATATGATGCTTTCTCTAAGCTCTAACTATTGAGTTTACTAGTTAACAACAGATAGACAACATATCATTTAAATGTCGTTTCCTCTTGCCATTGCCATATTATCTCCACTCCGGTGCTCTTGTGATATTGGATCTACAAGGGAACACAATCCAACCAAAGTGAAAGCAATACAATGAACTCAACAAGAACCTATGTATGTGATCAAGGAATCATACAATAAAACAAGACTAGTTTTATTGGAAAAAAACATATTGTTGTATCATATTAAAATGAAAGTGGAGATTACAACCAAATCCTTGATGTCATAAGGTCCCTTGTCGATGGCCCTTTTCTCCAACGCACACTTTCTCCAACCTTGAATGAAGAAGATACACAATGAATTGATGAACATAAATGAGGCTCTCAATCATGATCTGAAGTAGAACTATCCATCCAATTCTTAGCCTATTCAACCTTATCCTTTTCCATGAGAGATCCCTCCTTATATAAGGTGAAAGAGATATGGTTAAGGAGATTAGGATGATCCCACCAAATCAGAGAAGTGAGTAATATCCAAACCATTCAGAGGCCACCTCATCTTCTATAAGATCCCCTTCTAGAACATTCATGAAACTTGAACTTTTCTTAGCTTTTGGCATCGTTGCAGCCTAGGTATAGTGCAACATGCGGAGACATCACAGTCCAAATTTTGAGCAGGGAGCAACGATCAGGAATCGTCGTACCCTATGTATAGTGCATACTGCGACGACCTCTCTTAATAGGATTTTTGAGAAGATAAATCCAGTCACTTTCCTCATGGAGAAAGACTCTTTTTTGGAACATGAACACATGTTTGTCAATGGATCACTTGGGTGACCAAAATAATGTGTAACAACTATTTTTGTTGCTCATTTTTTGTGAAATCTATTGATCATTGTGTAATAGTAGTTAGCGAGAGAAATAGAGAGTTGTTTCTACCGCTGTGTGAGACAGTGAACATTGTACAAGTTTTTTGAAGGAGCAGTGGAGAATTTCCTGTATGTATGTATATTTTATCACTTGAATGAATAGAATAGAAAATATTTGACCCAAATGTTTGGTGTTGTTTTTACTATGTTTATCTGAATGAATGGTATGTTTCATGTTCATTTAAATTCTCTGTTTTACTTGTTCTCATGCTTGTGAATGTATTTTTTGGTTAAATACATGAGTCTATGGAGTTAGAATAAGTTTCAATTGTTTCTCTTATGAGAGCTCGTTTAAGGATTCAAAATTATTTGCAAGGAGTGCGTTGATAGAGTTATGTTTAACTCAAATAAGCTCAAGAGAGATAACATTGAATCTTTGATAGAAATAGTGAAGAGAAAGCATAGATCCACACAAAGAGTGAATAGGTCGAGTTTTTCTCAGATTCTTTGTGAAAGGGAGAACAATCGAGTGGAAGAGTTCCAAGGTAGCAAGGAGTGCGCCCAAGGATTTAAAACCTTGGAGGAACAAGCTCAGGAGAGATAACAATATGATTCTGAGGAGAAAAGACTTAGAAATGTTTCTAAGTCTGAACATCCAAAGTTTGAAGAGAGTGGACAGAGGGAAGGTGGAGGTCTCATATACCTCTAGAACCTAAGCTCAGGAGAGATCACAACCAGAAGTGTCGAGGAAGGATACTTAGGAAATTCCTAAGTCCAAACACTTTGTAGTGCAGGAGGAGCACACAGAGGGAATACAAAGGTTTCATATACCTCAGAAAGTTAATCTATAGAGGGGCAATGTATGTGATCCTTTGAAGGGAATAGTTTGGAGAAGTGATGGTGAAGATCCCATGCGATATTTCCAAGGAGATGGTGACCGTCAGATTTGAGACAGTTGTGCGAAGGATAATCATCAGGGTCCTTCAACACTTAGTACATTCATAGGATTAAAGGAGTGAAAAGGACCTGGGATAGACGAAGTCCCAAAGGAGCGAAGTGATCTTGACCATTCACCCATAGTCGACCGGTGTCAACAGATCCCTAAGATTCAGAGGAAAGGAACTTCAGGGAAGGGCTTGTGAAAACGTGGAAGAACCTCGAAGGCCAAAGGTCAGGGTTAGCCGCAACCATTGATCATGAAAGGGACACACGTCAACAAATATTTCTATTCGGAGGTAGAACACTCTAGGAATAAGGGAAGAGTAGACCAAAATTCATTCGAGGCTGGAGACGAGGACTCATCCTAACCGCAAATTTAGGGGTGGACGCGTGGAGAAATCCCATGAGTTCGGGGTATATCGCTCCAGTATCTTGGAATAGTGGTTGAAAAGACACTCGAATCCTAAAGATTAGTTCCTTTTTGGTTAAGTCCCAGGAAACAACCAACGTCATATGAGGAAAGGGGCTTACCGGAGGGACTTAGTGCCTGTCATTTTAGTTTTTATTTTAGGTAAAAAGGTCCAGGAAAGTGCTCGTGGGTTTCAAAGAACCTCCACATAGAACTGAGGGCCTGTGTAAACTAAAATTGGAGTTCAACGAGATCCTAAGAATTGTTTTGACTCTGAAAGTGATCGATCCTTGACCATGAGGTCGAGAAAACCCTGGGAGAGGTAGGGGGGTTGTGTCAGTATGCTATGGTATGAATTACCTTTCCATTTCCTTGTATGGTATGCATTGGCAATGGAAATGGTATGCATTACCTTGCCATTGTATGGTATGCATTGGAAATTGTATGGTATGGTATGGTATGGTATGCATTGGCATTGGCAATGGAAATGGCAATGGTATGGTATGCATTGGCATTGGAAATGGAAATGGTATGGTATTGTATTGTATGCATTTCCTTGCCATTGCCTTGTATGGTATGGTATGGTATGCATTTCCTTGTCATTGCCTTGTATGGTATGGTATGGTATGGTATGGTATGGTATGCATTGCCTTGTCATTTCCTTGTATGGTATGCATTTCCTTGTCATTTCCTTGTATGGTATGCATTGGAAATGGTATAGTATGGTATGGTATGGTATAAATTGAAAATGGAAATGGTATGCATAGCCTTTCCATTGTATGGTATGCATTGGCAATGGAAATGTTGTGCATTGGAAATGGTATGTATTGGCAATAGAAATTGTATGCATTGTATTTCCATTGTATGCAATGATAATGGAAATGTTATGCATTGGAAATGGAAATGGTATGCATTTCCTTGCCATTGTATGAAATTCATTGGAAATGGTATGCATTACCTTGCCATTTCCTTGTATGGTATGCATTTCCTTTCCATTGTATGGCCTGCATTGGCAATGGTATGCATTGGAAATTGTATGGCATGCATTTGAAAATGTAATGTAAATGGTATGGTATGGTATGCATTTCCTTACCATTTCCTTGTATGGTAAGCATTGGCAATGGAATGGTATGATATGGTATGCATTGCCTTTAAAATGGTATACATACCAATGGCAATGGTATGGTATGATTTTCCTTTCCATTTCCTTGTATGGCATGCATTGACAATGGTATGGTATGGTATGCATTAGCGATGGAAAATGTATACATTGGAAATGCTATGAATTTCCTTGCCATTTCCTTGTATGGCATGCATTGGAAATGGTATTCTATGGTATGGTATGGTATGCATTGGTAATCGCAAGTGTATGAATTGGCAATGCTATTCTTTGCCTTGCCATTGTATGGTATGCATTGGCAATGGAAATGGTATGCATTTCATTTCCATTGTATGCAATGTAAATCACAATGGTATGCATTGGCAATGGTATGCATTGCCTTGCCATTGTATGGTATGCATTGGAAATGGTATGCATTGCCTTTCCATTATATGCAATCACAAGGGAAACGGTATGCATTGGCAATTGTATGCATTGGAAATGGTTTGCATTGCCTTGCCATTGTATGGTATGCATTGGAAATGGTTTTCATTTCCTTGCCATTGTATGGTATGCATTTTCAATGGTATGGTATGGTATGCATTGGGATTGGAATTGGCAATGAAAATTGTATGGTATGGTATGGTATGGTATGCATTTCCTTGTCATTGCCTTGTATGGTATGGTATCGTATGGTATGCACTGGAAATGGAAATGGTATGCATTTCCTTGACATTGTATGGTATGCATTGGTATGGTATGGTATGGTATGCATTGGAATTGGAAATGGAATGGTATGAATTTCCTTGTATGGTATGGTATGGTATGTGTTATATTATTTTCATGAGCATGGGAGTTCAGGGGAAATGCCCACGAGAAATATTTTTTTCCTCGGGAAACGTGTCACATTTTTTCCTCGATTTTCATGTCCATTGTTGGGAGGTTTTCGGCACATGGTTTTTTCCGATGGTTTTCTATTTCCAGTTAAGGAATTAGGGTTGTTGACTAATCCAAGTCATTGGGTTAAGGTTTTGGATGTCACAGGATCCTATATGTATATTTTATTGTAAACAATGTAGCATGATGAATGAATATAAAATATGTTGGTTTTCCCGGTTTGGGTTTCCAAGGGAAAAATATCTATGTAATGTGTGTATTTTCCATTGTATCTTTTTTGTTCTTTTAATGAAAATATGTTTGCAGTAAATATTGTACAAGGTTAAAATCTACATTTGGTATCAGATATTGTTTTTCTTTAGGGTGACACCTTTGTGGTCAAGGGTTTGGCTCGGGACTGTGATAAGCCTTGTTACAATGGGAGATCTGTGGTATTTATTTTTCAGGTGAAAAGAAATGGAGAGAAATTCGAAAATGGAGATCGATAAGTTTAATGAGAAAAGGTTTGAGCTATGGAAGCTCAAGATGGAAGATCTGTTGGTGGACAAAGATCAGTGGATCATGGTGGATCCAGATACTTCACCTACAGGAACTTCATAATATGACTAGAAAAAGTTGGATCGAAAGGTGAAGAGCACAATCCAACTGTGTCTCTTAGATTCAGTATTACTGAATGTGTCAGAGGAAGCTACAACCAAGGATTTATGGGATAAGTTGGGGAAGTTGTATTAGTCTAATTCCCTAGTAAATAAACTATTCCCGAGAAAGAATATGTAATTTGAGGATGAGAGATGGAGAATCGGTGGAAGAGAATTTGAACACCTTCAATACTGTGGTAAGTTAGTTAGTATCTGTTGAGATTAAAATTTCAGATGAAGATAAGTGTATTAGTTTAATGTGTTCTTTACCAGACTTGTGGGATAGTCTGGTTGTGGCCATAGGTAGTAATACAAATGCCTTGAAGTTTGATAAAGCAGTCTCATCCTTGTTGTTGGAGGAGATAAGACAAAAGAACATGGAAGGACAGAGCATAGATGCATTATTTGCAAGAGGATGCTCCTAGGAAAGAAAGAGATGTAATTTCTCAAGTGGGAGATATAAGTCTAAGGGTATATATAAATCTCCCAGAAATTTTGTAAAGGTATGTTCGAGATGTGGAAAAGAAGGCACTACAAGAAGCAGTGTAGATCCAAATTTGAGAAAAAGAAGGGATATGAAGAATCTCTTCTACATAAGAAAATACCTCTAACTAAGAAGGAGGGGATGTGTACTTGGATTATTAAAGCACACATGAATATCATGAGGCATGGTTGGTTGACTTAGATGCATCCTTTCATATCACTCCCCATAGGGAGTGGTTCTATGAATATGAAAGGTATGATGGAGGTAATGTTTTCCTAGGTGATGATTTGACAACTAGAATCATAGGACGAGTAAAAGTCAAGTTGAGGCTCATATATGGAAGGATTAGAACACTTCCCGACATTCTTCACATCCCAGGTTTGGCTAGAATTTTTATTTCTGTAAGCAAAATGGATGATGCAGGGGTAAAAAAAATATTTGAAAAGGAAACCTGCAAGATGGATTGAGGAGCAATGGTGTTGATGAAGGGAGTTTGGTTTGGAACTTTGTATAAGCTGCAAGGAAGTACTATTAGTGTTGGGTGTAATATTTCAATTGTTCCTAATATTGGAGTTGAAGAAGAAAGAACTCGTATAGTCTCTAGAGAAAAGGTTATGTTGTGGCATCAAAGACTGGGGCATATGGGAGAGAAGGGTATTCAACTACTACAATGTAAAGGTATGGTTGAAGGTATGTCTAACTGTTCTCTGTATTTTTATTTCTCTGAACATTGTGTATATGGGAAGTAAAATCAGGTAAGATTCCCCTCTACCGCAATGAGGGAAGAAGGAATTTTACATCTAGTTCAAAATGATGTTTTTGGACCTATGTCAGTTCCATCATTGGGAAAATATGTGTACTATGTCTCATTTATAGATGGCTTCTCAAGGAATACTTGGATATATTTCCTTAGGAATAAATCTGAAGTCTTTGACAGGTTTAAATATTTTAAGTCTCTTGTTGAGAATCAAACAAAGAAAAGAATTAAGGTGTTGAGGATAGATAATGGTGGAGAGTTCTACGGGAATGAATTTGAAGAATTATATAAGAAGTGAGGTATAGAAAGGCAGAAGACTACTCCATATACATCTCAATAGAATGTAGTTGCAGAATGGATGAACATGACACTGATGGAAAACAAAAGGTGCATCCTCAGTGGTGCCAAGTTAGGGAAATAATTATGGGAAGATTCAATGGGTACTACTTGTTACATGGTCAATAAATCACCCTCATAAGTGTTGGATGACAAGACTCTACAAGAGGTATGGATTGGTAAGAAACCTTCTCTCACATATCTCAAGGTATTTGGCTTATGTTCATGTTCCAAAGGGAAGAAAGAGTAAGCTAGATAAGAAGGTTGAAAAGTGTATCTTTATTGGGTATAAAGATGGTCTCAAAGGTTATAATCTTCAGAACCCAGAAACTAATAAGGTTGTGTATAATGGAGATGTGGTATTTAGAAAAATTAAGGATGTTGTTAAACAAGGATTCCTACCAAGTAAGGAAGAACGATAGAAAATAGAGTTTGATTTAAAGGATGATGAATCAGAATATACATCATAAAATGAATCAAAATAATAAGATCCTCATACTCTAGTATTGAAGAGATCAGTTCGAGAAAGAAGGCTACTGAAAAAATATACTCCATCTGATTTCCATTCAAATTTTTTTTTGTCGATAACTGATGATGATCCTATAACTTTTAGGGAGGCAATAGATTCAGAGGATGGAAAGATCTGGAAAAAAATCCATGGATGGATAAATGGTAGGCTTGGATAAGAATGATGCTTGGGATCTAGTGGAGTTGCCGACTGGAAGAAATCCCATTGGAAAAAAATGGGTATTTAAAAATAATTTGAATGCATAGGGAAAAGTGGAGAAATACAAATCTTGGTTAGTAGCAAAGGGTTATTCCCAGGTTGAGGGAATTTATTTTGGTGAGATTTTTTCTCCTGTTGCCAAGTTAACTTCTATAATATTTTTCTTATCTGTTGTTGTTTCATTTGATTTTGAAGTAGAACATATGGATGTGAAGACAACATTCCCACATGGTGATCTGGAATAAGAAATCTATATGAAGCAGCCAAAAGGTTTTGCTATGAAAGAAAAGGAGTTGGTATGCAAGCTGAAAAAGTCCCTGTATGGTTTAAAACAATCACCAAGGATGTGGTATCAAAAATTTGATACTTATATGTTGGGAATTGGCTTCACAAGAAGCAAAGAGAATCATTGTGTGTGTTTTAAATTAATTGGTGATCATTTGATTTATTTGGTCTTGTATGTGGATGACATGATGTTGATAGGAAACAACAAGGAGATTATCCAGGATGTGAAAACTTAGTTGTCCTCTAAATTTGACATGAATAATATCGGTGCTTCAAATTTCATTTTGGGCATGGAAATTAAAAGAGATCGGAAAAAGAGGAAACTTTGTTTAAATAAGAGAAAATATGTCAAGACAATATTGCATAGGTTTAATATGAAGGAATGTAAACCGATAAAGGTCTCTATTCCTGTTGGTGTAAAGTTCTCTATGGATCAGTGTCCCAAGACACAGGAAGAGGAGAAGGACATGTATCGTGTTCCATATGTGAGTGTAGTTGGAAGTTTGATGTATGAAATGGAATGTAATAGACCATACATTGCACATGGAGTGGGATTTTTAGCAGGTATATGTCAAAACCAGGAAAGGAGCATTGGACATCAGTAAAAAACGTTTTCAGGTATTTACTTGGCACTGATACCTATGGATTGTGATACCAAAGAAGACCAGAATTGAACAGCGTGTTGGATATGCATGGCTTTGTGGATGCAGACTAGGTTGTAGATCTGAATCGTAGGATATCTACAAGTGGGTATGTGTTTAACCTATTTGGAGGAGTAATCAGTTGGATGAGAAAAAGACAAGTTGTAGTGGCACTTTCAACTACAGAAGCTGAATACATGGAAACCACTCATGAAAGTAAGGAAGCAGTATGGTCACAAAGATTGTGTACATGTATTGGGTTGATACAAAAACTTGTAAGGATAGATTGTGATAGTCAGAGTGCAATTTTTCTAGATAAGAACCCAACTTATCATTCAAAAACAAATCATATCGATATTCAATATCACTTTGTGAGAGACATGGTTGAAGAAAATAAAGTGTTGTTAATGAAAGTGGACATGTTGAAGAATGTTGCAGATTTATTAAAAAAATATGTGAGCACTGAGAAGTTTTGTTGGTGTAGAGGATCTATGGGCACTGTTTCCCTGGATTGTTGACTATGTAACCCTGTAAACCACCTATATGAAAAGAAAACAACAAGTGGGAGAATGTTGGGTATGTGTTATATTCTTTGCCTCGGTAAATTTGTCACATTTTTACCTCAATTTTCATGTCCATTGTTGGGAGGTTTTTCGACACATGGTTTTTGCCGATGGTTTTCTATTTCTGCTTAAGGAATTTGGGTTGTTGACTAATTCAGGTCATTGGGTTAGGGTTTTGGATGTTGTTGGCTCCTATATGTATATTGTATTGTAAACAATGTAACATGGTGAATGAATATAGAATATGCTGGTTTTCCCAGTTTGGGTTTCTAGGGAAAAAATCTCTGTGTAATGTGTCTATTTTCCATTGTATCTTTTATGTTCTTTTACTAAAAATCAGTTTGCAGTAAATATTGTACAAGGTTAAAATCTACAGTATGGTATGATATGCATTTCCTTGTGTTATGAGGAAAATCTCTCTATGGCTAGGGTAAACCACAACAGATGGAAATGACTACAGAAATCAACTTTATCCCAACAATATGCTATATAAACCAATATGCAAGCGAGATAAGAAAGAGGCCTACCTCATCCAGATGTTCAATGAAGTCCACCGTTGAGCACTTTGACCCAAATCTATATACCTGCAACAAGTTCTCAACAAACAAGAAAAGAAAGCATATGGTGATAATATAAAAATTTAGCACATTAGATAGCATAATCCATTAATAAACATGACAAATATGCCCATGGAATAATAATTCAATATATTTTCAAGATATCAATTGGACGGGAAAAGAGTATTTCTATTAATATATGATCAACAAAAGAGAAAATATTATAGACTTCCGTGTCGGTACGGTTCAGAACCAAGAAACTAAGTTCCTTCCAGCTGGGCCTCCACCACTTCAGTCCTCCACCAAAGGAAATCTCATAAAAGAGGAACAATGAGGTTCTCAATCAATAAGGGAAGAGATTAGGGGCTGAAAACTGTGTTTAGACTTAAAGGACAAAGGGATGTAGACTCAATATGAAGTAAATAATTCATTCAGAGTAGCTTTGCCCTCAAAGTTGAATTCTTTCTCCCTCTTTTCCATAGCTTGGAATTGGTTCATTTATAGCCTTCAAAATGGAACTGAAGGGTTGATTTGGAACATTTCCAGTATATGGAAGTCCAAGGATCAGATATATCCTGTTGTGACATGGAAGCCTGACATTTAATTTTCATTTTCTGGCACAAATCTCGATGTACGTGGGCTATAGTGGAGCAACTTGCGTATACGCATGTTGTATAGTGTGCAAGATGCGTACATGTGAAAAAATGTTTACTTTATCTCTAGATCTTTCAAACATGGAAGATAAGTCTACATAGGGAAATGGAAAAATGCCTTCTGGGCAAGATTGCATAGGGTGAGGCAAATCTTTCTATAACACCTTGACATTGTCTTTTATGGTGTGCATTATCAATGGTATGGTATGGTATGCATTGGCAATGGAAATTGTATGCATTGATAATGGAAATGGTATACATTGGCAATGGCAATGATATGCCTTGCCTTGCTATTGTATGGTATGCATTGGCAATGGTATGGTATGGTATGCATTGGCATTGGAAATGGAAATGGAAATGGTATGGTATGGTATGGTATGCATTTCCTTTCCATTTCCTTTCATGGTATGGTATGTTATGGTATGCAATGGAAATGGTATGGTATAGTATGGTATGCATTGGAAATGGAAATGGTATGCATTGCCTTTCCATTGTATGGTATCCATTGGAAATTGTATGGTATGGTATGGTATGCATTGACATTGGCAATGACAATGGGAATGTAATTATATGGTATGCATTGGCATTGGCAATGGAAATGTTAGTGGTATGGTATGGTATGCATTGCCTTTCCATTACCTTGTATGGTATGCATTGGAAATGGGATGGTATGGTATGGTATGGTATGCATTGGTAATGGTATGGTATGGTATGGTATGCATTGTCTTGGTATGGTATTGTATGGTATGGTATGCATTGGTATTGTATGGCATGGTATGCATTGACTTGGTATTGTATGGTATGGTATGGTATGGTATAGTATGGTATGCATTTCCATGCCATTGAATACCATACCATACCATGGTATAGTATGTCATACCATACCATTGCCTTGTATGGTTTGGTATACCATTCATGTTATGGTATACCATTGTCTTTCCATTGTATGGTATGGTATGGTATGGTATGCATTGCCTTGTCATTGCCTTGTATGGTATGCATTGGAAATGGTATGGTATGCATTGGCAATGGAAATGGTATGGTATGGTATGGTATGCCTTGCCTTTCCTTTCCATTTCCTTCCATGGTATGGTATGGTATGGTATGATATGCAAGGAAAGTAAAGGTATGGTATTATTTTCTTTGCCTTGCCTTGCCTTGCTATGATATGGTATGATATGGTATGCCTTGCCTTGGCATGCCTTTCCATGGTATGGTATGGTATGGTATGTATTTCCTTTCCATTTCCATGCCATGCCTTGCCTTTTCCATGTCTTTCCTTTACATACCATGCCATTTCATTCCATGTCGTTCCTTTCCATACCATTGCATGCCCTTCCATAACATGCTTTTCCATACCATGCCATGCCTTTCCATGCCATACCATGTCTTTCCATGCCTTGTACTAAATGAACAAGTTTAATAAATAAAAATTACAATCAAATGATTCATTAAGCATGTAATTCTACAACTTGTTATCCCATATATCTTATATAAAAATACTTTCATGAGAATTCCAATGTTTTTCTCAATGAGGCATAGTGTAATTTCCGAAGAGGAGGTCGGTTTTCAACAAAAGTGTGTCAGGAATTTGTGGGTAGTGTATTTGCGTGGGCCTGGGCCAAATAGACTTGTGGGAGCTTACGAAACTTCGTTATGCCACTCAGTTTGGATTTTATGCCCCAAGACCAAATTGGCCACATGTTCATGAATGGCTTGAGAAGGCGAGTTGCAACTCATGATAAAACTCAAACTAGGACTTGGATGGGTGAACAGTCAGTTGCATTGGATCCAAAGCACCGATTTTTAGATAGGGGGTCCCTCCACTATCATTCCATCCACCAAAAAACCATTTTTTGGATTATCTCCAGCACTAGGGTTTTGGTCAATGAGGCATAGTGCAATTTGTGAAGAGGAGGTCGATTTTCAAGAACATTGTTTCAGGAATTTGTGGGTAGTGTAGTTGCATGGGACTTGGATAAGTATACTTGTGGTAGATTACAAAACTCTGTTATGTCGCTCATTTTCAATTTTATGCCCCTCGACCAAATTGGCCACATGTCCTTGAATGGATTGAAGAGGCGAGTTGCAACTCGCAATAAAACTCAAAATGGGACTCAGATGGGAGAGTCGTCAGTTTCATTGGACTGATATCATCGGGTTTCAACTAGAGGAGGACCTCCCCTATCATTTTGTCCACCAAAAAACTGTTTGTTGGAGTATCTCCGGCACTAGGGTTTTGGTCAATGAGGCATAGTGCAATTTCTTAAGAGGAGATTGATTTTAAAGAAGACTATGTTGGGAATTTGTGGGTAGTGTACTCATGTGGGATTTGTCCAAATAGACTTGTGGGATCTTACAGAACTCCGCTATGCTACTTGGTTTTGATTTTTTCCCGCCAAACCAAATTGGCCACATGTCCCTGAATGGATTAAAGAGGCAAGTTGCAACTCATGATAAAAATCAAACTGAGACTCAGATAGGCGAACTGTCAGTTGCATTGGATCCATAGCACCATGTTTCATCTAGGGGGACCCTCTGATATCATTTCATTCACCGAAAAACCATTTTTTGGAGTATCTTCGGCACAAGGGTTTTGTTTGATGAGGCATAATGCAATTTCTAAAGAGGAGGTCAATTTTCAAGAACACTATGTCAGGAATTTGTGGGTAGTGTAGTTGCATGGGACTTG